>UELU01135546.1:2696-12924 GCA_900490025.1 Megastigmus dorsalis
TTTGTCAATTATTTTTTTAAACTCTAAGCTATTTTGTAAAGAAGATTTTAGTCGTGGAATGAGGCTATTGAAAAGTATGGATAACCCTTTACCTAATCATAAGTTGGGGAATTGAGTGCAGAAACCATAATACGAACAGGATAATTTGATTTGTGTATTTTCACAAGGGCATACGCTCGTGCCAATGAAGTATTATCAAGCAGTTTTGTAACATTTTTTAAATAATCAATTAGCTGAAACACACCTTTTTGTTTCAAAGATTCAATAAGTCTCCTAACTGTAGCTCACGAGAAGCTCTCGTATAGCTGCTCCTACTACGATGCGATGCTACCTCTTCACCTCGCATAGTACGCTAGTAACATTTAGCGTGATATGGACTCGACTTTCCTCACGCGACAGCGGAGTTTTCGTTTTACTTGTCTTTTCAAAATTAAATCTTAACGATAATTCATTATTCTCCCTTCCTTTTAATTTTCGTCATGATTTCGGAAGGCTCTCTCTCTCTCTCTCTCTTTTTTATATTACGTTAATTTAAGGTATATAGCGACTCTCTGAGACACAAGCACCGATTTTAATAGTTTTTATAGCTTTATTTAATTGTGTGAATTTTTATTATTAAATGATGAGTGAGGAGAGTGATGGTAGAAGATAAAGTGAGTAGTTTTTGCGCGATTTTAATCTTTTGAATAGTTTTTTTATAAGAAAATGTTTTTAATAGATTATTAATTTCCCCGTTTATTTTGTTTTCAGTCACAATAAGTTTTGATTTTTCTCGAAAGATTGTTATATTAGAATCTGTGATCGCACACGATGCAATAGTTTATAAGTCCCAAGGTTTGTTTTTATTGTCTGTAAAGCAGCTGTGATACATGAAGTGTGATTTTTGTGATTTTATATGGTTTTTTGTTTTGACTGTTTAGTCTGCCTGAAGAGGAGGGTATATGTTGACAAGCCCTCGACACGTCGCAAAATAGTAGTCAATTAAAGAAATTTTTGCAGTATATATATTCCGTGAAGATCAATAGATTCATTTTAACATTGTGAATAACAAAGAAATAATAAATCCATCATCTTATTATTTTAAACTTATAAATAGTTTTTTCAACAGTCCCATTATACCCTATATACGTTACCAAATTAATAAACAGCTAGGTTCAAGTACTAATATTGAATACCATGCAGTATGTCCGAAATGTGATATATATTTGAAAAAATTTAAGCGCAAGGAACATCAAGTACTAGAATGCTAGGAAAGACTCATACAAGTTGAATTTAAAGTTGATCAATACGAGTCAGTTAATATGAATTCTAGTCCCAATACTCATGTTGGCGAACTGTTTAATTGAAGCGCCTTTAAACATACATGTGTGAGATAATGAAGAAAAGAACCCTTATAAAAGGCAAAACGGAAATATAACAGCTGTTGGCAAAGGTTGTAACACAAATAATTATAATCAATAATGAAAATATGCGTTTTGGCCATTGAAATACCTGCTGGCCATCGTCAGTAAGATACAAACATTCCTTCTCGTAAACGCATATATGATAAATTCGGTTGGGTAGCTCTACATATAGATGAATCTGATAAATTTACTAGTGGACGAGAAAAGCTCTCATCCATCTAGTGGGGAAAAAATATAAATTAGTTTGTGTGGAGAATTCTTGGTTTTCAATCGCCAACATGAGTATTGGGACTAGAATTTATATTCACTGGCTCATATTGATCAACTTTAAACTCAACTTGTATGAACATCAAGTACGTTGTGAAAATTGTGAAAGTAATATTTTTCTCAAAGGAAATAATAATCAAAAATAAAAATTTTGAATCTAAAATTCTACCACTATATAGCAAGGTTTTCAAGTACATTAAACTAATTGAAAACTTTTTTGTTTATCAATATTTTAAATATACAATCTAAAAATGTATTTATTACAATAAATCCTTTACCTTTTGTGGCCCGGTATCGATTCCAAGATACATGCAGAAAATACGTAATAATGAAGATGTATTAAGCTGAAACGTCTTCGAGCTTTAGACTTATCAATTTCAGATAACGTACTAAGTAGTATATCAGTATTTTTAAATTTACAGTTCCTCAAGATACTAAAGAAATAATTTCCTTGAAAGTCTTACCGATCTTTTTTGATGACAATTTAAAAACTGGAAGCTATTCTATCTATAATATATATTATATCGTATACGAAAATGAAAGAAAGAATTGGTTTTTAATGGAACCACTCAGATTTCTTATTTAGACCATGGTGTAAATGGCTCTTATCTATGTATAAAAAGTCAAGATATATTTATAGCAGTAGATTATCACGACTTACTTTTATTCATTGATCTATTCTAATTTTAGAGTTCTTAATGTCATTCTAGTATTAACCAGATAAATATCTACTAATATTCGAGTGCCTTCTTTTTAAAAACTAAAAATATTACAAAACAATAGATACATTAAGGGGATTGCTATGGTTGGAAAGATTTCTACCTTACCGATTCTGGTACTTAACGAAATAAACTAGTTTTCGCGCTCGCATATGATTTTGGAGACTGCGCGCGAATATGTAAGCGTGGCAAATTAAAATAGATATTTTTACATTTACTTCAAGAAAATAAAATAAATGTGCTATTTTCATCGGGTACTGAGTACTGTTCGAATATAGGGACGTTTTCCTTGCTCATGATCTTTGTTCTACCTAAGCATTGATTTTAGTTAACACTTCACCCAAACCGTAAAAGCCATCGCACAAACGATCTTTATGTGAAATTAACAAATCCAAGTCACATAATAAAGCGCTTGTTTATTTTTACCTATTAATTTCTGTACTTATCCAATATGCATATCGCATGTGCATACATTTACCGATCGCGTGTGTCTTGGGAGATGCGTGTGGTACCGATCATCACCTATATAAATTTGCTTTTGGTTTCGGTACGTGTGAGCTGCTGTATACCTGGTACATTTAAAAATTGTTTGATCGAAGCTCGTCCTTTCTCTGATGCTTCTGCACTTTATAACCGAGGGC
Organism: Megastigmus dorsalis; assembly: GCA_900490025.1. NCBI lineage: Eukaryota > Metazoa > Arthropoda > Insecta > Hymenoptera > Megastigmidae > Megastigmus > Megastigmus dorsalis. The sequence continues at coordinate 5,727 of UELU01135546.1, forward strand.
TATTAGCGACATACATGCAGTTCAATGGTTAACCGTAGTACCACTGCATTTACCATTTCGCTCCTTCTTTGCCCGCTCTACGAGCGACATGTTTTGCTCTTTCATGAGTTTCTCTTTGTATTGATGAAAATTTTCAAGTATTATTTTTTAATGAATTTTTACATAATTTTGTATTTTCATAGTCCGAAAATATGTACCTATTTCTGTTCGAACAACTTTAAATATTTCAGAAATGTGACAACACACGGAAGTTGTATTTAATAGGGCGCATCTCCATCTTGCACGTATGTAAGTTCGTTTTCTATGTTTGAATGTAATTAATGCTTCATCCCTTCATTTATACATGTTCCCCTGACCCTAGGGGGCTGAATTTTTTTTATAATTTATAGTTTTCAAAGTGCTTTTTAGTGGTATTAGTCAGCAAGGTTTGTTATGCGGGACATATTTACCTTAGTCGTCGCCGGCCTCCTGATAAAAACTTGATTTAAAATCAGTGTCTTACTATTCTCATTCATTTCTACTTCGATGGATTAAGCATACGGAATAGTCAATTCAGCCTTTCTTGCAATTTTCTTTAATCAATAGGGTTAAATATTCGTTCTTAATCTAAATATTTAATGGATTATTTAACTCAAACTGTGAAAAAAATGTAGAAAATGTACGTAGAATTGTGACGACTTAAAAGAAAGTGTTCCAATTTTGTAAAAAAAAACTTTAGCACGTTTTGATACTCAAACGATTTTCACTGGGACTAAACCCTATATTTATCATCATTATCATTTGTCATTAATCAGATATAGTATTTATTATAAATAGTTAAATAAAATTATCAAAAAAATTGAAACAAAATAAATCAAGGTCATTGATGTTGACTTAAAAAGTGAAATAATTTAAAATGTATGCATTTCATTTATAAATTAGCGGCTCAAATTAAATTTTCCCTGTATATTATCATTAAAGCAAACTATGTTCTCAACATCAATAGGTAAATATTTGTTCATTCTTGATTCGAAAAGTAGGAGGTAGGGGAAGAGATGAAAGTCCAGTCATATATGCATCGATGAAGCCTGATCAATTAATTCATAAAAATCTCTCGCTTGTATTAAAAGCGAGAAATTGTTATGAATTTGAACTATGCTTACTTCTTGATGTACTTTTATATTTTCATTTTAAATAATCTCTCCGAGGGCTATGCAAGTATAGTTATTATACATTATTATTTCAATTTTAATTGTAAATTCTATAACTTGTGACGTAGGCGTTTTGCGAGTAAATCACGGATTCGTGGAATCGAGAATTATGTTTTTAGTTACCCTGCACCCAAAAGCTTGTCATTTATTTTGACAATAGCAACACGCAGTGGTCGCTATGTCCAAACGGCCAACAGTGTGTTTATATGCCAGCGCGGAGCTCAATCCAGTAGCGCGTATTAACCCGTTTCCGCCGAGAACGCCACTAGCGGTACCCCGGTCTTTAAGAGTTTGTAACTGACGTTCAAAATGTCAAAAAAAAATGAGAGGGTCATATTCTGAAAGTTTAAGAACTGCTCTTTCCGATGGTGCCCATCAAAATTTCCAAAAAAATTTTTTACTATTGCAAAATGCAGTTTAAAAAACAAAAAACATGAATTTTTCACCCTTTTTTTAAATCGAGTTTTCAAAAGGTTTCCCGAATGAAATCGACTCGGTAGCTCTGATGCGCGCCCTTATTGTTTATCTGAGATCGCGGTCCCACAACAAATACACATTGACTTGTTGTGTTCTCGCAGTCTCAGAAAATAATAAAAACTTATATTTATTTTCTTTTTCTTCCATTTAAAGAGAAAGACGATGTTGGTATTTTTAATTACTATCCCGTACCAGTCTGTACTCCCCGGGAGCTTGTAATGGCTCAACCGAGTACTCCAAACGACCGTGTTTCCTTATTGGACTCGATTAGTCGCCACGTAATTGGTCGATTTCTCTAGTCGCATGTTATTGAGCAGAGGTGAGACAACGGCAGAAAGAAAAACAAATAATTATTTAAATAAATTTCAATATATTCTGTAGTTGCCTCCACATCTGACTCTGAGCGAAATGCTGATTTGTGCTGCCTCTTTGGCTGCTTTTATAGCTTGGTACCGACTAATGTTGGGTAACCCTCTCTGGTAGTTTCGGGGAATTTTGGTCGATTTTCCATAGAATAATGCTCGGCTTTCCGTTGATTCGAGTTCCTTTGTTACGAATCTTGTTCTTATTATACTTGGCTCTTATAATACCATTATTTAATATACTTTTCATTTAATTTAATAACGGCTTAATTGATATATTTTTGCTAATGACTTAGCGGACGTCATAAACTAGTGATGCAAATAGTCTGTTCTACGCTTATGTGAATGCATGATAACCTCAGTTGAGTATTGAAAACTTCACCGGTAGAAATAACTTTCTATGTTTATTTTACACAACATTTTTTGAGTTATAACAATACTGGAATTATGATGCGATCGCAGACTGCAATTATTGAAATTTTTCAAGACATCTACGAAATTTCCGAATACCAGTGTGAATTTTTTATATATATATATAGGTAATATAATATATATATATATCCAGAGAATTCAAGAATTTATATTTTATACATACATGGAGAGAATTTTTCAAGTAGTCACTTTAGTCTTTATTTTGCTCTAAACAATTAATTAGCTATTTCAAAAATTATATTTAGAAAAATTGTGTTATAATGAAATGGATTTTTCCTATAAATGTACCAAAAGTTTTCCATATCATAGACAAAATATACTAATATAAGCTGTTTTTTTATTTAACTGCATAAATGAATACACATCGTTAGAATATTTAAATCTAATAGTGTGATTTTAAAATACATTATATTTTGCTGAGTTTTTTCCAGATCGCCTTTCTTATTAAATTACTACTAATATTTATACACATTACGGTTTGAACCCTACTCACTTCGTTTACCAACCATCAAAGAATCGAATACCGAATAATCTTAACCTTATAAAATTTTACATTGCTAATTACTAATTTTTATAATTACAAATGAATCTAAAAACATAGCTGAAGTTACAATAAATTGATTGATTGGGTTAGATTTTAATATTCAAAGCCAATTTATAAATAAAAATTTTTAAATAGAGAGAGAGAGAGACCGCGAGGGGCAGCGTTGAAAACAGACATCACAACGGGAAATCCACAAATAAGCACACGTGCAAGCTAACTTCATCCAACGAAATGCTTAAAGTACGAATAAAGAGAAAAGGCGCGTAATTCAAAATGTGCGAGACCACCGACATCTAGCTTGTAGATCGTTATGCGTCCCTCGTCGCTCGTATAACGCAACTATCTCCATCGCGAGCTTGTTTTTCTCCTTTATTTTAATAGGTCTGACATGCCCCTATCCTTCTTTTCTTTCTGCTTTTGCCATTTCTTGTGCCGCGAATAAACTTTTATCTCGTATTCGGCGCGGTGAGTTCCCCTGCGACTAATCCACTACGAGAAAGAAACTTTCGTTCTTATATTCCCCTCGATGCTGCTACTGTTGGTCTGAATGTAATTGATGCAAATGAGCAGTGCACACAGATATCGTCGTTGTACTTGCATATTACTGGGTATATCGGTTTTATTTTAAAATCGAAAACAGAATGTTAAATATAGAATGAAAAAGCTTTGTAATGGTAAAAAAATTCCAATGGGTCGAAAGCAATTGAAAAAAATAATATGACTATAAATGCCCAAATTAGTGTTATAGATAATTCGTAGAACCTAATTGTGCCTAAACTTTGCGCGTAGGCTCGTGTTCGTAACAGCTATACGCCAGCACAGTGTCCACCAATCACAGTCAAGCAAGCACAGCTCTGGTGGTCGTGTCTGGCCATGATAGAAAGACACTCTGCTCACGCTGTTGTTTTTCATTTATCGTTAACTTACCTGATTTCGACTGGAAACAGGTGAGTTTATTGTTGATTATTTTTTATGTATTGTTCTGATATAGTGCAAAATATTATTTAACGAATTCTAAAGTGTATATTTTAATTAAAATGTAAAGGGCATAAAAAAATGGACTTTTCCAAAAACTTCTTTGAATTCACACATTTTTGTTGATAATTTTCTCTATTTCAAGTATATCCAATTTTTTATGACTTAGTTATGATTTACATTATAATTTTTTTATGTGCAAATATTTCTAAGTTAATACTTTTTCTTAAACTACAATTTACTACAAACGGAATAAGAACATTTGGAATTTGTTCAGCTAACAATTCTTTAATTGTTAAATGAACAAACTGTAATTTGCAGTTTGTTTAATATTTGTTCTAACATTTACACGTCACACACGGTATTGTGTGCATCACAATTTTCAACTTTCAAAGAACTTGCCAATTGCTCCAATTTATTATCCCCTTTTTCTTTTTTACCAATCACTTTTTTATGATTAGGAGGGTATCAGCAAATCCATTAATGACAGTTTGAAAATGTTCAGTCGTGTAAGTTTTTTTAATTGCTTTCATTAATCTCGGATAATCAAATTTGCAATTATGAGCAGTTAAGATGCTTTTTTTTTTTTGTAAAATGATTAAGAATTTATATAATTCTTGCATCGCCGATACCAAAGATTGCGTTGGAACCATTTCTCCTCGGAATTCAAAATTTCCTGCTACCAATCAAAGACCTTTTATATCACTTGCTCTTTTATCCATTTTGATCCTGTGGTTGAATGTAAACTAAAAACGATAAATTTTCAAATTGTGCTGCAATTTGTAATATGTCAGCTTGTTTTGAAAAGCTTGATGTTTCTAAATCAAATAAAACGATAATAGGCATTGAATCTTTATCTATTATTAGTGCCTTCAATTGATTCCTTTTTATTTCGCAGTTGAGTTTTCTCTTTTTTAAGAAATAAGCGATGTCTCTTGAATTTCGGAGTAATCGATTGTGAATATCTTGCTTTGGCAGTGCGAGTAACCATTTCTCCGTACTTTTTTGTATGAGATGCTGGGGATATTGACAGTCTTTTAATTTTCTCCGTCACTTTTTTATTGACAGTGCAAGCCAGTAAAATATATTTTATTTTTTAGTTATGCAAAGGATGGCATAGTTAGTTTGTTGTTATCCCAGCCAGTTTTAGCTTGAGTCTTGACATAGTCACTTTCACTCCCCGGCGTGCGATTGTTTATCCTTATTTTACACTAACAAATTGGACTCTGACAAAAAAGTGTTATACAGGTTTTCGTCATGATTTATTCCGTAGAATCTATTTATACACTCAGTTTTTCAAAATTAGAAATTTTTTGTAAACAATTGCAAATGTCAAAAGAAAAAACACGTATATTTTATTTTTTAGTTATGCAAAGGATGGTAGAGTTAGTTTGTTGTTATCTCAGCCAGTTTTTACATGGGCTTTAATGGGTTAACATGTACAAACGTTTCACTACTTTGTTCCTTTTTATATCTCGTGCATTTCTTTCTTATTAAAAACCACTCATTTGATGTAAGCTCGCGGAGTTTAATTAAATGGTTGGCGATGGCGGAGGGATATTACAAATGAATGACACGAATAAGTTAGATATTAAATCGGAGAGCACTTTGGATAAAATAAATAAATAAGATAAAAAAAAAGGAAAGGAGTGAATGCGTGTAGCGCGGCGGTTAATTGACGCTAGCTCTTGCGAGCCACGAAATACAAAATTGCAATCAATTTATGATTTCGATAAGTATAAAAAGAAGAGCGCGATAATTTACGCGATCTGTTAAACTCGAAAATAAATATATTTTTTTTATTAGTTTACAATTGTAGGTGTATGAATGTCTTTCTTACATAAATAATATTTAAAACGTATGTGTGTCAGTGTGTGTGAATGTAATTTTGTGTAATTAACAAAAAATTCAATTAGAGATTGCACAACAAACATTATGATTTTAAATAATGTAAGTAATATAATGTGGATCGCAAAGTCATAAAATTGTCATTTAAATTAATATTATAACTACTTAAACACATTTAAAATCACTTAACACCAGCGAAAGTAACAGGTGCGTATCGATGAGTCAATCCGGTTGATTTTATCCCAAGAATTGATCGATGTCGTCCATCAACTCCTCGATAAGTTGTGCGTCCACCGCGTCGCTCAGCTGGACCGCTTCGATCCCTGCACGCTCGAGCTCCGTTGCTGCTTGAAACGGGGCATCTATCTCCGGTTTCAACCTCAAGCTCTCCTGGGCATCCATCGGTCGTTCTGCGGGACCTTGTTGAGTAAACTCTGCGGGATTGACCTCGTAGAGTTAGCATACGTTTCGAAGGGCACGATGGATCGAAGCTTTCACGATCTCCTCCTATCCGAATTGTCCTCCCACTGCCACTCATCGATACTTTAATAATTTAATTTATAATTTAATAAATTATAAATTAAATAAATTTTAATAAATAATTTAAAAATACATGACGTTCAACTTATAGTTTTTATTATATATTACAATTATTAATGTTAAAATTATATTACTAACGATTTTATATGTTTTCAGTAATGAAATTAAGAAGTGTAAGGAGGAAACTAATTTTGATTTAGCAACAACTTCCAATCCATATAAGAGAAAAGTTAATCAAATAGACACTCGAAAATATCGAAAAAAAATAAAAAAATGTTCAAATATAAACAATTCTTCACCATCATCATCGGATGAGGAAAGTCTTCATTTCGACAATAGTGAAAAGAAACGAAATTCTAACAATGATGCTGATGATGAATAACACAGGCCCACAAAAAAAATAAAAAGGTCTGGGCAGTTAACCAGACCTATGATTTCTTGTGTACTTTTCGACGCTGAATCCGAATTTGCAATAAAAAAAATAGGGTCCAGCTACATATTTGGGAGTTTTCCACGAAAAACCTCATTTTTTTAGATTTTTTCATGGTTTTTTTAGATTAAAAAAAAATAAAGAAAAATTTAATTTTTTTGACCTCAGAATCGAGTTCTACAAAAAAAAATACATCGAAAACCATGTTTCAAATTTTTTTTTTAATGAAATTCCAACCCATAATACGCCGGTGAAAAGGCTGAAAACTGCGAAAAGTCAAAATTTGCTTTAAATTTGATTAAAATGACATTAAAACCAGGTTTTACTATCTTAAAACAGTTTATATACACTGAGAATACTCTACTGTGGGTTTTTGAGGTCGCTGGTCACGAATTTGATG
>UELU01135550.1:0-14090 GCA_900490025.1 Megastigmus dorsalis
TTCTACACACACACACATATATATATATATATATATATTTAATATAATTATCTATATAACACGACACAGGGTATCATTATAAAGTACCAGAACACCTTATAATAACACGTTTAGAGTGCAATCAGCTTGATCTTGAAATAACCTTGAATGTCATGCCCAATGACAGAGTGCAGGTCACCACTATGTGTTCCAGTACTTTAATGCCGTCCTGTATATACATATAGCATGAATTTACGCTATATTTTCAAGTATTAAAGTTATTTTTTGAGAAAGTAATGATATTATCAAAAAATAAACTATCTCATTCAATCACAAGAGTAAAACTGCTTTAATCTTTTCAAAATTTTTCCTTCAGGGCTGTATATATTTTCAAAACATCTTATTAATAAGTTTTGAAGATATTAGAGATTTTTTGATTTTTACTTTTGTTTATAATATTTTTAAATAACCTTTAGAGGACGGGAAATTTTCAGTACAAATCGACCTCTTAATCGTGTATATATATATTGAATGTATAACTCAGGACAAGTCTTCGACCGAACAGGTGGTCCCTAAATGTACCAGACCCGTCCGCAAGGGAAAGGTCAATGCAAAAAACTTAAGGCTATGATTTTAGAGTGTTTTTCATTGTAATTTTTTGCACAATACACGGGAAAAATACTTAAAAAAGCCGTGGATGCATCTTTGATATTAAAGAAAATCATTTCAAGGTCAAATTTCTTTTTTATCCCATTTTAAGCTGAAGAAAATTGTAAAAAAAAATCCTACTGGATTAATTATCGATTCTGAAAAAGACATAGGGCGTAATATTTTTACATATTTACACATATATACACCTATACATACGTATATGTACATACTACATTCGCCAACAGTCGTAAAAAGAAATGTTGGAAAACAACGTTTCAGCTCAAAACAAGAAAAGAAAATTCGACCTTGAAATGACCTTTTTGAAGGTCCAGGATGTCTGCAGGATTATTTTTACTATGTTTACTACATTTAGCACATCAAAATAACTTCAGAAAAATATAAAGTTTTTTTCCCATGGTGGTCCTTTTTGGTACCAGACCCGCCTCTAAAGGTTAAAGAATAATTTTGGCGATCGTGCGCGAACGAAACTAATTATGCCCTTGCCAGAATCCCCTGTTTCGTGCAAGTATCGAAATGTACTATATTATTAAACATTTCTCATAATAGAATAATAAGAAAATCACTATCATGATTAAGAATAAAGATAGGTACACTTTACTTTAAACGCGCTTTTATTTGAAAAAATTAGAAAATTGGATTCATAGATTATTTTACATGAAAATTGTTAAATAAATTTTCAAATTTTAAAGTGATTTACAAATAATTTGTGTATATTAATTACAAAAACTAAATTTTTATATGATTAGTTTCGAATATACTGATATAGAATATAAAGAATTTTTTTTAAATATTAATATTATAACTGCGACTCTTAAAAATGATGTATTACTTAAATAAATCTAGAGTTATTTTTAAATACGTTTTATTAGTTAATTTATTATAGATTATGTTAGATATATATTCGAAAAAATAATTAGCTTCGAGTAGGCTAAGTGCCAACAAATTAACAGTGGTTTTTATAATATTATAATGCATCAGCAAAGTCAGATATTAGACTTATTTAAATTTTAATAACTCATATGGAGGACTACAGTACTGTATAGGACTGCAGGAGGGTTAATACACATTACACTACCACAGTTTGTATAATGGACAAGTTTGTAAAATATTGTTCCATACTTAGTTGTGTTTGAAAGATAAAAACATTTAAAAAAGCCAAAAAAGCTTAGAAGTACTGAATAATCTTTAAATTTTTTTTCAGAACTACTTAGTTAAATTTTTTAAACATTATCTTGAAATATTATTACTGAATTTTCAAATCCATTTCAAATTCTCTATATAATTATAATTATTAGAAAATAATTATGATTTAATTGTTTATAATTGCATTAGTTTTTCTATCAAAATGATAAATACAAGTCAAACTAATTAGATCATTCAAATAGATTCAAACAAACTCAAATAAAAATAAATACTAATATGTACGATCACGATAAAATTGATGTTGATTAGTTAGTTAATAAAATAGGCAATCAAATCATTAATTTTTCAAAAATGAAAGTATATTTATCATAACACGAGTTGAGCATGGTGAACTATGATATAAAATATATTCACAAGCACTAAATATCATCGTCTTAACGTGTACGTTTTATAATCATATCTTTATTTTAACTTTAAAATAATTTTGGAACTTGAATCGTTGAAGTATAAAAAAATGTTTAAATTTGTTTACCTTTTGTTATATTCTATTAAAAAATTTTTATTTGTGTATGATTAAGTGTGTAAAAAACATTAAAAATTAAACTTAAATCTCACTGCTTCAACAGCATTTTCTTAAGTACCTTACTATATAAATTGTCAGATGAATCAAAATTATCTGCAGGAATGCAATAAGTTAAATCTACTCCCATCAATATACATTATTGAAGTACAATTTAATATAAATTATATATCCAATTTAATGGACTAATAATAAATATACAAAATCTTTATAAATACATGTAAAAAAAAAACTTTATTTACAAGGTTCATTGTATGTACAGGATTACCGTATTTTATGTACATGTTAAGATCATTTAATATACATCATTCATGGATCTAATCCATTCCTTGTAATTCTCTTATAACAATCAAGACTAATTTAATATGAGCATTAGTTTTGGCAATTTGTTTTCTCAAATTAGATACTTGCCCTTCGAACAATTTAATTCTTACATCGATTACTATTAATGCTTCATCCAGAGTGAACTCTATAAAATGTCCCAAACCAACATCAAGCAGGATACGTGATGCATCTTCTACATGAGCCTGAACAAAGAAATTGTTACCCATATCAACCTTTGTTTTATAACCATTTTTATCAGCACCAATATTTTTAAAGGTATTAATAACACTTTTTAATTGTATGAACTCCACGATTTCTGCATTCTTTTCATCCAATTTTCGCTCAAGCTCTTTTAAATCTCCTCTTAAAACGTCATTAATATACGATTCAAATTGCAATACTTTCTTTTGAACGTCAGGTTCCATTCTTCAAAATATAATTCTGTAATAAAAAATGTTTTTAAAATAATATGTAATAATAAATAAAACAATTATGTATGTAATAATAATAATAAGACAAATACTTCAGTTACTGCGAAATATTCATTTTTGCTTTTGAGGTTATAATACTTGTTATTTCCTTGAGAGTTCAAACATCCAATTACTCTAAACATGTTAAAACTGTATTACGCATTGAGTGAACCGACTATACCTATACGGTATACTAGTCTATAACATTGTAACTAAAAATGTTTTTTAAAGCAGAATCGATAGATTTTATTTTGCTCCTACCGATAATGTTTACCACTTAATTTGCTCCACCTTTATTTTCTTATAAAGAGAAAAATATATGGAGAATTTTATTCATCGATTACTCCGTTAATAATAGCTATTTTTACAAATTCTAAGCATAAAAAGTCACCCCAAGTTTTCTATAATTAGCTCCATAGTCAGATTTTGAAATCAATGATTTCTTCAAAAAAACTGTAAATAGTTTCAGTAATTATGTATACACATTACACGCACTGTGCACGGCACATAAAAGGGGAAGCGCGCAAGTCAACAATATTGGGGTCGGAGATTTAGGGGTTTTCGTTTATTTTTATACAGAAAAAACCTATTATTTAATCAGAGGGATTATGTCTTTAGCAAAACGCTAATTCTAAATTTTCACAGAATATCAGCAAAGAATTATGCGAACACTGTTGAAAGGGATCTGTGTGCGATATTTCCAAATGAGGGGATTATATTTAATTTAGAAAAAATAGATGAGATAGAATTTACTCAAGGTATATTCACTCAGCAAATCATTAGGAAAGATTATTAGCACTACAGACACCCTGTTTTAAAAAATCAGGTAATAAATCAGGTGATCTTTTACCCGACGTTGTAACACAAATTTTTGAAAATCAGACGATTTCTCATCTGGTTGGAGATCTTTGTTTTTATTTAGCAAAAAATTGTTAAAACTCGAATTTAGTCTAGATCTATAGCATGTCATATATGTACTATCCGGATGATAACACCTAAACAGGGGGTCAAGCTAATATATATAAGTTATTTATATTTTAGCGTATTTTTATTTATTTAAAAAATTGTTAATATGTAAATAAGAACTACTATTATAGCTAATTTTTACACTCTCTTGTTTTCACTCACGGTAAAATATAAGGCAATCTAATAATGTAGGTTTAATATTATCTATATTTTTCATGTGTCTCCAAAAATATATTTTCAAAGAGGCTAATTGTCTGAAATTAAAATATGCAGAATGCATATTTATTATTAACATAAATAATGTACTTATATCTGACGCAAGTCCACCGATAAACTGGCTAACGATGGGTCGCCAAGTATGTTTATAATACTTTATTTTATAAGATTATAATTATTTTCGATGCAAGTCCGCAAAGCAGGCGCTTCTGGCACATGTATAATTGTCACATTCATTGTAGTAGACATGTAATCTCAATGTCACTATAAAGCAGCGAAAAATATGCATTATCTAGAATATTTAATTACAAAGTAATTTATGAAGATAAGATTTTTTTGTCAGGTATTATTTTATCAAAATCTACTAATCTTAAATAAGCCTAATCTTAAGTACATGCAGTAGCTGAGTGATGCATGTTCTTTTTAAGTGTAATGTAGAATTAATAAAATATCATAAAATTTTACAACTAGCTTTGCACTTTAAAAAGGAAATTTTATAATAAATATAAATATCATATCATTACCCCCTTCTATCTCATAATATAAGACTTATCCATGAAAGTATAGATAACACTGTTACAAATATTAACAAACTCGTTTGTCATCTTAATTATATTTGCACAATTTAAGTTCATGTTCATCTTATTATAATTAAGGAAGAATAGCAAGCTGCTCATCTATGAGATTTTCATGAATTTTTTTTAAGAAAAACGCCGAATAAAATTTTTTGAAACTCTGGGACGTATGAGAACTAGGAATTCTGAAGAAGTTTTAAGTTAATTCGATTATTTGTATTCGAGTTTAGAGCTATAGTAAATTTAAAAAATGTTATTTTGAGAAAAATGCGCTTAAAACTTAAGGAGGTTTGTTAGTCTAAGAAAAAATTATATTTTCTTTGATAACTTTTTAGTATCCTGAAAATTTAATATGTTTTACGTGTACATATTATGAAATTATGGTAAAAATTTGAAAGCATGGACAACACCGTTTTCGAGAAAATTAAATCGTAATCTTTGGTCTTTATACATAGGCTCTTAATATAGAAAAGTCAATAAAAAATACAGAAAATGCAAAAAATGCAATGCTCTTTTACGACAGTTACAACTGATGCATTCACGTTACGGCGCCCACACGCATCTTAACACCAACAGCGAAAAAATTGATATCTTTTGATCACTTGAAAAATTTGGCTTGAAATTTTACCAAATCCTTCTTTTCTTGCCCTTACTAAATAATATTATGCATTTCAAATTTCGAAATTCAAAAGTTAACATACTTTTATTTGTGCGTTTTACGGGAGAAAAGTGATTCCATGTATAAATTTAGCCAAGTAAAAAAAGTGGCTACAGTTGAAGTGTAAATAAAATATTATATGTAATTCGGGAGAAAAGTCCATCATTACTTCAGGTGATTCTGACACTGATTCCTCGGTGAACCGATCCGCCGGAATCAAGAGCGCGACTTTTCTTCCTTGTTACTTAATGTTCTATAACAGAGTCTCGGGATGATAAGCTTTCGAAAAATGCAAGAAATTAATTTCTTGAAACTGTTACACTGGTATTACACTCTCTTAACAATGTTGAAAAAGAAAGTAAAAATAATAATATTAAGCATACTAGTGGGCGAAGGAGATTATCTCGAAGAGGGTGAACACAATCACACGAGTTGAGATGTTTATCTGAGAGAGCGCACGTGTTGCGCACAATATATTTCCATTCAACGAATACGCGTGCCAAATCGGCCTTTGCGCACGGAGTGTGGAAATAATATACATTATCATACAAGTGCATAAAAGTACATTGTCGGCTCGTGTCACGTTTACACCCGAGCATCGCAGTACGTATCCAGGTAGATATTTTCAGTACATAAATTGTTATAATTAATTACAAAGAACTGAGGGGAGCGTAATTTGGGTGCCCATATTTGGCGATACTGAATGGATGATAAGTAACACTCGAACTGGGGAATTGAGCTTTACTATTTGAATTTTTACTATTTTCATTAAATTAGATAAAAGCTGAAAATTGGAATTTTAAAGTTCAGTTACCCAGTTTGGCTTATCATCCGCATGGTAAAAACAAATACGGTCGCCCAAACTACGTTCACCTCAGTTCTTCGTAATTAATTATAAAAATTCAGGTCCTGGAAGTATCCACTTATAATTAATATCACAAAAGCGTTTAAAAATTAAATTATACACCATTTGAAGAATTGTTACTTGAATGTAAAACATATTACAAAGTTCTATTGATAATGATTAGATATAAGTCATTTATAAAAACAGCCATGTAATCTTTATAATTTTATAGCGATAAAACAATGTGTACATTTTTCCAATACTATCGTTAGCTTTTGAGTTATCAATAGTTGCTATAAACTGTAAATTCGCAGGGTGAGAAATCATACGCGATAAGTCTGTCTAAGATATTAAATCGATTGTACTACGTTGATCTATCATGTATAGTACAGCAATTATTATTTTGGGTCTTTTGGCAGCGGTGTATGGTAAGAACTAAAATATATCCTTTTTTGATAGTACATGATAACTTTATTAAAATTATTACTATTAAAGTAAATGCGCGAAATTCAATTTTTTTTATCCTGTACAGCGTGTGAAAATATTAGATCAGATGACATTCTGATCCATAATATCAGAGTGAGAAACTCTTCGGACTGAAAATTCGAGATTCAAGCACTTTATTCGCAATGAACTAACACAAAAAGTTCTCAAATTAAAATATGTTTTTTTCTCATTTGTCTATACAATTTAATAGTAATAGTATTATAACGCATTTATTTTTTTATTTTTCCATTTGGAATTGAAGAAATTTTGTTTACTATACTACATAATATACTATGCGTTATTATGCGTTAAACATGTAAACTATAAATACTTACGAGGAGCTCATCAGACATGTGGGTCCTAGATTTATTTGAATCGTTCAGGAATTAGGTTTTGTCCAAAATAATATAAGACACGTGTATCGGGGCTTTATCGAATAGGCCCTGGAAATCAAGATGTTTGCCGCTCCTAATGCTCATAATGTGTATTTACATATTCTATTATTTTGCAGTATATATAAATATCCCATAATGCATTAAATCAATATGAATTGGTGAATATCTTGATTTTCAAAGCCTATTCAATAAAACGTCGATAAGCGTGTCTCATTATTTTGTTAGAATATATACCTTAGCCTTACTGGGTTTAGGGTATATATTCTGTAATTTGTAACAAATTAATGAATTACAGAATATATTTTTTTATAATTTACTTAAACCTTTCAGACTCAACACATACATTTGTACATTAGAATGTACAATAATTGTTTTAGATTTTGTAGAATCACATGAAACAAACTCAAATTTTAACCTTATGTATTAGATATCGTATACCTAATAGGAGCCGGGAAAATAAAAAAAAATTAAAAAATAATTTTATTACAGAAATCGGCTTGAAATTGACCATGAAAATCATCTTAGAATTATGTTGAAATCGTTTCCTCATCGGGAAATAATTCAGATCTGAAATTGGGTTAATAAAACAAATTTAACACATAGAATTCATCCAATAGATAACTAAGACGAAGTCTATGTACAATATGCCAAATTCCTTACGTCAAACTGTTACAGCATTATTAAATCTATACGGAGATCGAGATCACACTAATAACATCCTTACCTATGCTACGAGATCGGATAGCGAATTTACAATTTTCTAACTCGATTAAAGTAGTTGTTTCTCAAGCTTAACATGTTTGCAAAATATTCGAGTTATTATTTTTGTTATTCTTATGAATACCTTGCCGTACTGAGTATTTATCACTAAATGATATAAAGCTACATGATTTATTAATTAGAGCTTGATAAGAGAAGCACTAGACCTTCAGTAGTGTCTAGCTTCTGAAACGCCTTCGTTATACTTTAATATTGACGATCCATAAATTCTATAAAATAAAAAACAAATTAGACGTTTAAAATATCATAAGTGATAAAAAAATTAAATTTTGAGTATTTAAATTAAAAGAATTATTTTAAAAGTATTTGAAAAATCGACCGAAATGATTCTTTGAACATTCAAACTATAATTTGAATAAAAATATTGCTATCGATGTAAAAGATAAGAATAAAAAGCTCAAAGCAGATAGTGAGGGAACAGCGCTGATGGCGCATAAGAAGGAAAATAACATATTCTAAACGTGAAGTACTTGATAGGTGGACCTACATCTCGAATTGTCGGTGGAACTGATGCAGCCGAAGGACAGTACCCTTACCAAGTTTTCCTAGAATATGATTCGGAATTGATCTGCGGTGGTTCCATCATTGGCAAACGTTGGATTCTAACAGCTGCCCACTGCCTTGCAGAGTAGGAAGCGTTTATTATTATAAATAACTCAATTTATGCGATATGAAGAAAGTTTCAAATATAATAATGCAGTTGAATTAAAATGAAAACTTGTAGTGTCTTATTTTTCATAAAAAGGAATTTCATTTTATGAGAGTTTTAGAGTTTATTAATAGTTTGATTTCACCTGTACTGTTATAATTTTTAATGTTGTTATTATTTTCGCAGGTTCTCGCCGCGGGAAATTACGGTTACTGTTGGTACAAACAAGCAATCTGGCGGAAATGGTACGGTTTATAAAGTGGCATCTTTCCACGTTCACGAGGATTTTGACCAAGTACGTTTTTCACACTTCAACATTTTTTGGGATAGTATACATAGGCTGATGAATTGGAATTAAGGGATTCCATTGGTAAAATTAAAAAATTACTTTAACCCCCGTAATCACGACGCTACATGCAGTACGCTTACAGCGCTAGCTTCCTAGCTTTTATATTCGAACAAATTATAGGTTTATACATAAAAACTATTAGACTGACTGAAAGTCTACTGACTACTAAAGATTCAGTATATTTTTCGATGGAGTGCTTGCATTGGCACAGATGAATTCAATTTTAAAACCGTATTACGAATGATTTTTCAGTCAAACATTCATTATATGTAATCGATGAATTAGACAAAACAAATACGTGCACTACTTATCAAGTCAAATTGATGGCTTAAAAAATAAAGTTTAGCTTATAATAATAGAAACTGAGAGAAAGTGAATTTTCGTCGAGTCATTAGATGCTTCTTTATGAAATTTTTTAGAAGGAACCGTTTATTTCATTTAAATAAAATATTTTTATTTAAATAACAGTCAATAAATTCTATAATTAAATAAGATTGATCAATCATGACTTTCCTATTGATATCCTGATCTAGAATTTCAACGTGCATTTTAAGGAGTGATTTTATACAATAAATATATCGAATATATTATCGAATTTAAAATTAGATACTTGACCCTATATATATCTTGAATTATTAATTTTAAAGCAATGATCAAATTATTGTTAATAGAATTAGCTATATGCATTGCAAAATACTATTCATTTGTCAACGCTGCGAAAATATTCGCTGATTTCACATAACATAACAAAATATACATTTTCAGGATCCTGATGCAGTTGGGCCTATTAATGACATCGGTCTGATTCGTTTGACCAAAGATATCAAATTTAGTCAAAATGTATCTCCAATCATTTTACCGCAGAGCAATGTTACTTCATATGATAACTCTTCAGTAACATTAACTGGTTGGGGTACCCTTAAAGTAAGTAGCATTATAAGTAAACTCACATTGGTTCGGACTATACAGGGTGTTAAAACACAGAATATCAGACGTTATGATATCGGATAGAGCAGAAAATTCTAAGTATATATAATTCTTAATAAATTTTCCTATCTGATCAGTAATTAATGAGTAATTGTCTATTAAAAAATCAAACGATCAGACCAATTAGCAAAAAGCTATAGCGCCAAACGCAGCGCAAGGAGGATTACGCAGCAAATATTTGGCTTTCGAGCTCTATACGCTATAAAATTAATTAATTTCTTATGTAAAGACTATATTGTTCCTAATTATTCTCTAAAAAGGGTATGGTGAATATATCGATCTCAACGAACACATTATGCAAAATTGTTTTTAGTAATACTTTTGCTTCGTTTTGGAGCATATGTAGGATCCCCCTTCAGGTTTTAACAAGAAATACTTAGTTTAATATGCAGTACTTGAATAAAACAATTATATAAATATATAATTAGAAAAAATATGTCACACTATAACTGAGAATTGTTTAACGTATAAACTTACACTTCGTCAATATCAATATCAAAAATAAAAAGTTAAACTAAAACTCCAAAAAGTAAAGTAAATTGTTATTATTAAATTAAATGATAAAGAAAAAATATTTTTTCGCAACAAATAACTGAACTCACTCACGATGTAAAACCATTTAAACCACTCAGATGTTTTCAGTAGTAACCGAAAACGTACTCATGAGTTGCACCTGGTTGTGCACTTGCACTTGGCTACGCACCTCTATAGTAATATAAAGTGCGATTTTGCGCACATACTTATGCATGCGCAAAGTCGAACTTTGTACATAAATTATAGAAAATATAATTATTATGATGAACTAATATATGCTGTAATAAGTTTTATAGCCCTTATACATAATTTGAACTCCTAATTCATCTTAAGCAATTACAAATTCCAATCAGAAAATATCACAAGTTAGAACTCGAGTGATATCGCTTAAAATTTAACAAAGAACCTAAATTGGACTTATGTAAATTTTTCTTTAGCTTCGAATAACTCATATTCATTCACACTGCAGAAAATGTTTGAACAAACAAAAGTATTTTCAATAATATTATGTTCCAGTTCGCTGGGTCATCTCCTAATAATCTACAACATATTCGACTAACGGTTATCGACCCTCGGACATGCAATCAGACATGGATGGATTTTATAGAAGAAAACATAGATAAAAGTAAAATATGCACTGTTTCCAAAATTGGCCAAGGAGCTTGTCACGTGAGTAATACTTAAAATTGATAATTAGATGCGCAATCATTTTTTCAAAACTGTTAATGCAATAGTAAAGGACCGGTAGTAGTGCTGCAAAAATACCTGTCAGCTTTTTTGTAGTTGTGAAAAAATGTTAATAAAAACATTTTTGTGACTTGAGAGGTGAAGGACTAGAGTGGTCTTCAAAGAACATTATACTTGTGTAAATTTTCATTTTTTTTATTGCGACGTTTCGGGGCTTATTGCGTATGCCCTTTTCATCAAGCTTAAAAACGATCATCAAGTTATTTCATGTCAAAAAAAAGTACAGCATTACGCCTCTTAAGCAAACTGGAGTTGTCTCCCGATCCTTGTAATATTTGACTGACAAGATATGGTAATCAGTAAGTATAGGTACTATATACTGATAGCAGATAGCAGGTCGTCATTTGGCGTTGAACTTTTCTCTGAAATGAAGTAACTTTACATTCGTTTTTAAGCCTGATTAGGAGGGCATATGTCGTAAACCCCCGAAACGTCATGATGAAATAAATGAAAAATGGCCTGTACATCTCTCAATCGAATATATTTGTTGGAACTTCGATTAACAACATTAAATTTTTTAAAAAGAATTTTATTTCATGATTATTCATTTTATTAGTTTTAAACTATTTTTACGAACTACTTACCCACTTTAGGATGCATTTTTTCATCCAAGTAGATTCTGGAATATTATGATTACTAAAATTAATGTTTAATTTGCACACCATTTTATATACGAAAAAGTATTTTCTATAATATTCTATTTCCATTGTCAGGGTGATTCCGGTGGCCCTTTGGTTGATTTGAACGGGACGCAAGTTGGTATAGTATCTTATGGTTGGCCGTGTGCTACTGGAGTCCCAGATGTCTTCACTAGAGTTTCAAGTTACCTTGATTGGATTAAAAGAAATCTGCAGACTTTTAGCTCTATGTAATCAAGATACACATAAGCATGTTATTCACGTAACATTGAAGTATTATCAATAAAATTACACTTTATATTTATGAATGATCTATTTTAAAAATTTAAACTAGCGAAAATTACATTCTTTCTATTACAATCTATTACATTTGTATATAATTACAATTATGTACAAAAAAAATAATTCACTACGAGAATCTGCGTTATTTTAATCAATTTATTAATTTTAATCAACTTTGTATTATATATAGGCAATTTCACACCAACGGAAAAATCGAAAATTCTAAAATCGCTAAAACTCTGAAAAATAGATTTAAAATGGTTATAGGTACTATATATGATTAGAGTAAGAAAATTTTTAGAACCCGATTTTAAACGAGGTCAGAAGTGCCACTAAAAATTGAAAAATTTACATTTATTGACATTTTTCAAATATTTATAGATAAATTTTTTTATCGATAACCATTAAACATATGTTTTGGAAATCAAATTAAACGAGGATTGAATACGATAATCTTTTTTCCAGGAGCTGCTCAATTTGTTTTAATTTGTTTTAGTTGTTAAGTATTTATTTATCACCAGCTTGTACATCGATAAAATTATCAATCATGTTGTACGCAACGGATTTTCTCAAAAAAATTCTGAAAGACAGTTTTAGTTGTATATATAGTTAAATTCCGAGTGGGCTGAGATCTTGTTTATAAGAAAAAAATTGCAGATAAAGGCATGGTTTTATAAAGTTTTTTAATGCATGTTTATATAAGAGTCTAAATGTGGTAAAATACGCCTTTTCCGTTAATTTTTTTCTCGGAAACGAGACCTTTCTTTTAATTATCTGCAACTAAATCTGTCTTTCAGAAATTTTTTGGGAGTTACCATTCAGTTGAGTTCTACAATCGGTAGGATATACAGAGTGACTGATGTACTTACTAGATGCGTAAGCCGAATAGTTACCCCTAGCAGCTTATTTAAAAAACAATTTTACTTATCTCTGCCTCAAGAAGCTTATTTAAAAAACAAGTTTTAAATGAGCTGCAGGAGGCTGCAAATGCACCTAGCCTATCCTATGCGTCTAGCTATAAGTATAGCATTAATCATTATAGCAAACGAAGATTTAAACCTTAACGTTGGCTATATAAGTAGTAAATAGTAACATTAATATATAACACTTCGAATTACTAGCTCGCCAAGTCGCCACTATACCTATACTGTCAACCTTGCGGAATGTACCCTTGTACCCCCACTCCTTCAAAAAAGTATAAGCAGGCGTCATTACTCATTCGTCAGTTAGCCGTTAGGTATATACTCATATGCTCAAACTAGTCAAAATCGATCCCCTCATGCAAAATAGTCAAAGTCAACACTCGACAATCGACTGCACGTGCTTCCAAACAGCGCGCGACATTTTGGACGCTGAATCCTAACCTCTAATAGACCAGTTCTTTTATTTTTCTAAGAATAATCGTCAATATTATTATGAGTAGTACTTATGTTTCCGAAAAGAAGGAACGATACTTTTTTTTCAATAGTTTGGCAATTCTTTTGAAAGCTGTTGAGGGAGAACGAACAATAGTTGATTTGCGAAACGAAGCTTCTGTTTGTGGCATCGTCGAACAAGCCGATGGGTAAGAATCTTTATTTATTACTCAAGCATTCTTCAGTAAAATGATTTCAAAAGTGTTATATTTTTAATATAATTAATATTAAATATTCTTAGCTTAGTGTATGTATGATTAGGTTAACAGTAATTAGATTATGGAGAACGCAAACTCGTATGTTTAGGTATACTTAAGTAAACAGAGGATCATTTTTAATTTCAGGTTTATGAATATTGTTATGAAAAATTGCGTGTTCACTGATCCAAGGGGTGACAGTTT
>UELU01135553.1:0-16518 GCA_900490025.1 Megastigmus dorsalis
ATTATATCTTGAAAATATTCAATAATACTTAGAAAATTCATCATACAGTAAGCCAGAACATGTTGCTGGTCGAATATTTGCATAATAAGATAAAAAATCGTTAAAAATATATGACATAACCTATTTCACTTTCTGAGCATTATTTACTGTAAAAAGTTATGAAACTATTCATATGTATACAAGTAGCATTAGTACATAGCTATAGTTGTATAGTTAATTACACATACCTTATAGCAATATTCATTTCTAATAATTTGAAATCTATTATTGGATAGCCAGAAAATCTGGTTGTTTGAATAAATATTTGCAACTTAGATAATCTTACATATATTATAATGTATGCTTTGAAATTAAATTATACATAATAATGACAAATTCTTTCAAAATATTCTCATTATAAATCTTAAATATTTGAATAACCATATTTTCTGGCTATATTATAATATACTTTTGAAGTATTAGAACTAAGTATTTTTGTGAGATATAATTCTATGTAGTAATGTATAAATAAATTTAATAATGTAAAATGTATATGTACTCATTTAAAATAAATAGTTTAATAAATAATAATTTAATACTCATAAATAGTTTTATAGCTTGTTACAGAAAAGTACCCATTAGAAAGTGAAATATATAATAAATTTTAATTATTAATCAAACCCTTTAGTTGTAATAAAATTCAATATTTCAAATTAAAATTAAAATAATGTGGTAGATCAAATGATATATATAGAAAAATTAACCAGTACCTTAAATCATTTAATTGTACGCTGATGATAAAATATGACTTATTTTTTCATATAAATATATTATGCATAATGCTATATTTGTGAATATAAACTTTAATAGTACAACTGACACATTTGTCGAACAATATTTTATACCACGAGAGCCTAAAAATCATATCAAATTTTCTATTTTTAGGCTAGAGTGGTATAGTAATAACGCAATTACAACATCTTTCATTTAATATACATAACTATTAGGGAAAGGCGTTCAATTAACAAATATACTATACGCCTATTTGCGAAATTTAAAATCAGATCTATAAAAGCACGGTCGCACGCTCAGGCGGCGCATGACTTGTCTGTTGCGCGCGACAGCGCGCCGTGATTATAAGTAATAATTTTTTTTAGAATTCTTAGTTTTAAAATAAGATTTAATTAATTAAGCCTTTCTATGGATGAATTCCATTTACCTTTTTAGCATCCAGTGCTAAACATAATCGTAGTTTTCCTTTTTATTATTTGTATTAGGCCTAGGCTCATGTCATGTACCAAAAAGACTTGGAAACACTAACCTTACCAACCAAGTTATAATAGGGTATGTCTCGAATATATAACTTGCATATTCATGCAAACGAGAAACCCAGATAAAACTGTCGGCAAGGTGTCTGTACAATATGTAATGGACTTTCCATGCATCGTACCAGTTTGAAATGAAAAGTAGGTATGCAAAAGTGTAACATTTTCTCATAAAATTTTCGAATCCTACCGTTTTGAAAAATTTTTTATTTCACCTACACAGTCCACGCGCGTTCATTCAGCTTCATCCTCATTGCGTTTACAAGACGTTCAGAAATACAATTATCCCCACATTGTTTTTTGCTTTATGTGGTGAAAAAGGCATTTATTTGCATATTCTTTATAAAGAAAGCTTGCGAGTATAGAATATTTTAGGCGTGTATTATAAATCGCGTCACATAAATTTATTTAAAGGATATACTATAAAGATTTTAAAAATATCGTTAAAGGGGCGATCTAGTCAATGTTTTGAGCAGATGCGCTCGTTAGATGAAGCCAAGAGCAAAAAGCTCAAGAACGGCGTGAATCGGTGACCGAGGAATTTAACGGAAAAAATAAATTATATTTCCGATAAGCTCGAAAGATGCTTTAACCAAATTAAATCGTTGAAGGATATTATAGAAAATATAAAATCAGAGAACGTGACGTTAAAATCCAACAACGAAGTCCTAAACAAAAAACGAAATCTATCAGAATACTACCCCGTAACAGTCGAACGTTACAACGTTTATGTTGATGCCTAATCAATATATGATAATCAGAAAATCTTTTTGTGAGTTGTAATACAGTACTGGGGGCATGTACTGACCTTCAGCTAAAATGCTTTATTCGACAGAATAGGGTTATTAGGTATAAAAGTCTGTATGCTTATTTATTTATTTTTTCATCTAATCCCATTACTTTCCTAATAAGCCAAAATAATTCATTTTGAATCCTTTTTAACAACAAGTTTTCAAAAAGTATTTGAAAAGAAATCATGAATATTCAAGCCGTCTGCAAATTTTCCCTTAGTAACATTTCACAAACTATCCTTTTTTGGAAAAAATAAGAAGTGAATAATTTGAAAAGTTGCGAGAAGAATAGAGCGTTAAAGCTTAATTAGAGCAGTTACGAATACTTATTTACTTACTTAAAACTATATATAATAGTGAATTTTAATGGGGGAAAAAATAAAGAAATTATTTATATACATTGTGACAAATTCGAGATTAAATTTCATATTTGCTCGGTAATTCGATTACACGCTCTATCCGACGGCGCGCAGGCTGAAGAAACCGTGAGCGGGAGGACACGCCGTGTAAGAGTATGTGTGCGTGAGATTCGCGGCCGTTTCCCGCGCATTAATAGCCTTCTCGGTTCGCGGTTTTTGTTAGATTCGCATATAATGTTTGATTTATTTTATTAAATAATATATTCACTATTGATAAATTCACGTCGTTCTAATTTATGCGGTATTACCTGATTTCTTCTCTTTAATTTCCCACGATTACCGCCGCCTCCGCGGGCACAGTAGAAAAGCGTTTCTACTGCGCATTAAATCTGAGCAGCAGGACTTACGAGCATTGCAAGGTGCTCGCAAGCAATATTTCTGAATTACGGATAACGAGACTTTTCAAGAGAGTCTCGAGATTGTGAACGAGAGCTGTTGGAACCTGCACAGCGTCAAATCACCGTTTGATTTTGACGCTGCAATGTGTATGCAGGTAGGAGTGAGAACGCAAGTACGTTCTCGCCGCGATAAAAATAGTCCTGTGACAACTGGCGAATTTGTGCCATAAGGGGAATTGGTTTTTTGGTGTAGCATGAATTAGTGTTTATTTTAGTGGGAAAATTTTGTTTTTTTACATAAAGGAAGAAAGAGAGATTCGCGCAAAGGGCGAATAGCTCCCAAGCGCACAAGGAAGCGATCTCGATATTTCACTAGCGGGATTCGAAACTGCATCTACAGGAAGTGAGAGTTTGTAAGCGGAGAGGTTCGAATGAGTGCAAGAAGAGAAGTTCGGACATAAGAAGAGTTCGAACTCGTTTATGTTAAAGTTCGATACCGAAGAATAATTTACAAGTGCGCAAGCCAAATAAGCTTGTACACTTGGAAAATTAAAAAGAAGTGCACTAGCAAGGAAAACTAGTGCACTGAGAGTCATTTACTCAGGCGTTTGAAGTATCCGAATCAACGCTATATAACGAAAATATTAGTCATGATAGCACGCATCCAGTGCAAATGCTGGCAATGAACCCGGTGATAAAGAAAAACGACGAGCAAAAAAAAAGCGCCGCTGTACCAGATGGATAAATCCCGACAAGAGGGTGTGAGGAAGGTAACAGCTGGCGCGCAGCAACAATCGGAGCTCCAGGAAGAGAGATCTGGGGATGACGAGCAGAGCGGTGGAGAGCAAGGAGAATAGCCACTACAGCATAACTTGGCCAATGAGGGGACAGGAGCGGTAGAGAACAGCGGGAACATTGGCTCAGGTCTTGAAAGAAATCAAGATGATAGCCGAAAAGTTGAATGATCGCTCTCGGAATCATTCACCTAGAGGTCCCAAGAAGAAGCCAACGAGAAGGAAAGTACGCAGTAGAGGTCACTGCGGCTCCTATCATCCAGCCTAAGACCTCGGAGCAGGCCAACGTAGCCGGCGAGAATTGCTCAGAGTTTATACGCTGGATCTAAGCAGTGCATATCATCAGATTCCATTGAAGGAGGAATCGAGGCCTATCACTGCATTTACGGTGCCAGGGATGGGCCAGTTTCAATATAAGAGGATGCCATTTGGTCTATGTCAAGCTGGAGCGTCGTTCCGAAAGGCTCATTGACAGACTGATTGGACCAGAACTCGAGCCATATACCTTCAGTTATCTTGATGATATTACATTGCGACTGAAAGTTTTGAAGAGCATTTGGCTAATCTTGAGCAAGTGCTTAAGCGAGTAGACGAGGCAGATCTCACTATTAACCGAGAAGAAAGTGTATTTTGTCAGGAAGAGGCAAAATATCTGGGAGTAATAGTGAACAGAAATGGATTTCGGTCCGATCCAGAAAACATCCAGCCGATTATGAAATACCCGGCACCAAGAAACTTGAAACAGCTGCGTAGCTTCTTGGGCACGGCGTCGTGGTACAGAAAATTTCTAAGAGATTTTGCCACGATCGCTGAACCACTCACACGACTGACTAAGAAATCTAGAAGGCATGAGTGGCTTGACGAGCAACAAGCTGCTTTTAACCAAGTCAAAGCGCTTATAGCGACTGCACCTGTGTTGCAAAGCCCTTGCTTCGATGTACAGTTTGCTGTGCAAACTGATGCTAGCGATACAGGATTAGGAGCAGTGCTTCTCCAAATAATCGATGGAGAAGAGCGAGTGCTCGAGTTCGCAAGCCGGACTCTGTTTCAGGAGGAGAGAAATTACAGTATGACGGAATGAGTGGGTCTAGCTGTAGTGTGGGCGATAAAGAAATTTAGGCCATACCTAGAGGGCTATGAGTTTAAAATAATAACAGACCATAGCAGCCTAAAATGCTTGAGCAGTTTACACAACCCAACAAGCAGACTTGCTCGATGAGCATTAGAATTACAGGGGAACATGTATACTGTCGAGCATAGAAAAGGTGCTCTCAACAATGTACCTGATGCTCTATCTCTTATGTATGAGGATGACACGCCTGAAGTTAGAGCAATATCATGGGGAGAAGAAACCCAAGATCAATGGTATTTACGATATCTACAGAAGGTAGAAGAAGATCCGACTGGTGATCCTTGTTCGAAAGTTATCGGAGGTTACTTGTATTTCTATAAGCCTAATGAAGCTTTAGAAGGGACTATTGTCGATGATGAGGCATGGAAGCTCGTCGTGCCTAAGGAAAAAAGGAAAGAAATTCTTAAGGAAAGGCATGACGAGCCGTCACCGGGTCATCTTGGTAGAGAGAAAACATATGTTCGAATATCTAATTTATACTTTTGGCCGAGCATGTATAAGGATGTCGAAGCATATGTTCGACATATGCACAGTATGTTAACAGTGCAAAGTCGAACAGAGGGCACCCGCAGGGCTTATGGGGCGAAGGACCGTCACAAGACCATGACAAGTGATCGCAGGTAACATAATGGGTCCTTTGCCGAAATCTGTTCAGGGTTGGGTTCGGGTTGGGTTGGGTTGGGTTATAAACTTATCCTTGTTTTTCGGGGTTTGTTCACGCGATGGGTAGAGGTGATACCCATTCGCAAAGCCAATGCCAAGACAGTCCTGAAGGAGCTCAGATTCGCATGTAATGTTTGATTTGTTTTATTGAAGAATATATACACTATCGATAAATTCACATCGTTCTAATTTATCCGATATTACCTGATTTCTTCCCCTTAATTTCCCACGATTACCGCCGCCTCCGCGGTCACAGTAGGAAAGCGTTTCTATTATGCATTAAATCTGAGCAGCAGGACTTGCGAGCATTGCAAGATGGAGCAGAATTGCTAGCTTCAAGACTAAAAGAAAGAAATATGCTCTCCAAAGGAACGAAAGTCTCATTTTATCGTAATAGAGATGAGCCTTTCCGAAAATACTTTAGTGAAGAAGGAGACTTGGTATATTGCAATGATGTTTATGGTCTCATGAATGAGTTAAAAGAGAATATATACGAACCCAACGATTAGAGGCTATTCATAGAGTCCTCTAAACGAAGCCTCAAAGCAGTGTTATTACATAATGCAAATGTGTATACTTTTGTACCCGTAGCCCATTCGGTAAGGCTTAAGGAAAAATATGAAAATATTGAGATGGTTTTGTATAAGATTAAATACACAAAACACAATTGGCAGATTTATGGGGATCTTAAGATACTCACACTAATTCTGGGTCAGCAATCAGGTTTCACGAAGTTTCCATGCTTTCTGTGCCTGTGGGACAGTCGAGATCGCAGTAGTCATTATACTAAAAAAGATATGTCAGCTCGAGTAACAGCGCTAACTGGATAATGAAACAATATGTAAAAGCTTTGGATAAGGAAGGACAATGTTTCACTTACTTGGTTAAACAATTTCCAGCTTTATCTAGTGCAAAATTGAAAGAAGGTATCTTTGATGGATCTCAAATTGGTAAGTTATTAAGAAATGAATCATTCGTTAACTCAATATCCGAGAAAGAACGAGCTGCATGGCTGAGCTACAAAAGCGTAGTTGAAATTTTTTTGGGTAATCACAGGAGTGGAAACTATAGGGAATAGGTAGTCGAAATGCTCAAAAACTATGAGAAATTTGGCTGGTTGATGAGTTACAAGTTGCATTTTCTCGATTCGCATCTTGATAACTTCCCACAAAATCTTGGGGATTACAGCGAAGAACAAGGAGAATGCTTTCATCAAGATATGAAGGAAATGGGAAGACGTTATCAGGGTAGGTGGAATGCACATATGATGGCTGACTACTGTTGGACATTAAAAAGAGAGAACACTGATAATAATAAAAAGCGCAAACGCAATCCACTTCACAGGTCATTTGAGGATATAAGAGTAAGGAAGAGCAGATTGTCTTAGGTTATGTAGTTATCGGGTTATGGGATAATCGGATTTTATTGGGTAATAGGGTTATTGAGGTAAGGTCCTGAGGTATCTAAGTGTCGTGGGATTGAGTGGTTATGGAATTTTAGAGATAGTTTTACAGATAAAGCAATGTATTTGATGGTTTTGGTGGATTTTGAGGTATTTCTTGAGGTTAGAAAAAAATTCTGACGTGTAGATGTTAATCGGGTTGCGGATTTGTTTTCAGCGGGAAAAAAATACATGGAATTCATGGCGCGTTTTAACGAAATTATATAGTTTACTACACGAAACACCTGAATGGTACGATACATTTTCTAAATTTGACCTTCTTCTGACCTTGACCCTGACGTGACCAGGTCAAATGGACCACGGATTCGGATTCAGCGACCCCAAAAACACCCCAATCACGTGATCTGGTCTACCGCGCAGGAAACTTGTTTTTTGTGGGCCTGTATAATCGAGTCCGTATCATAATACAGGACGCGTTCTCCTAGTGGCTCTAAGTATGAGAAAAGTTTTAATCGGGCAAACGCTGTGGTTTATGCTGCAACGACAACATTAAATAATGGCGAGGCCTCAGTAGCGCCATCTTTGTAGTGATAGTTCACATAAATAGTGCTATCATCGACTGGTAAAACAGAGTTGACCGCAATATCGGGACTGGTAAGCATTTGAATTAGTTTTTCTGGCTCACCTGCTAGCATCTCACAATCAGTCTTCGTCATGTTTTCTCTTTGACCAAACTTGCTCCACAATGAGTTCAGACACAGCTTTGCCACCGACCGTAAACCTGCATTGAATTCGATCTGTTTTTTATCAAGCTTAAGGCCCTCCTGATGCTCAAATTCAACAATATGGCGGTTCTTCAGATCCTCGTCGTTGTTGCACTCTAGTGGATACCCCGAAGCGTATGTGTTTTCGGCAAAAAATTTGTCGTTGTAAGCATGAAAGAGGCCCCCCCCCCTGCCGCTATATTAAATTGCGTGATTTTATGCGACCATACTTCAAACACTTTTCTAACAATGTAGCCCAATTCCACTGATTTGTTCAACTCGTCTTCAACCCACGTACCGATAAAAACTGTCTGGGCACACCAGCGGCATAGTGGGAAAAATAGCTTGCTATGCATTCTCACAGGCAGTACAGGATGATAGAGGCTTCCTGGTGGCAGCACTTCATACATAATAATTAAGCCTTCAATACCTGACACATCGTTATTGGGACCTGGCAACTGACGGCACTCCTCTTCGGCAATGTAGATAGTGGGATGGCCGACAGGGTATCGGCCATATTTGCAGATGTATGGGTACAGCGAGCACACATCGACGTATCTGATCGTTTCTCCCTCTTTGACGTCATATGATTTCACAGTGTTGCCTGTTCGACCGTCAAAAAACGCATTTCGAGGATCAAGCGGTTAGTGCCATTTTTTCACGATCAAACTGGCACCCCCACTTCTCAATTAGACGGTAGTCAGCTGCTTTGATTTTTTCTGATATCCTAATCGCACTTGCATACCGCTCAGCAATTGTGCTCGCATCAGCGAGAGTCACAGCCCTGTTTGTGGTGTACCATTTAATGCAGCCGTGCCTATAGTAACCGTGAAATTGCAAAACCACTTTGCAACCATCATCTAACACGGAATAGCCATCCACTAGAGGGCCTTCCGGCAGACGCTTTTCCCTAGAGCGCAATGAACATTGAATTTGCTGATTCATTATTTTTTCCATCCAACAGAGCGACTGAAAGGCCTTTAAAGACTGCTTGTTACACAGCCTATACCCTCCCTGTGGAATAATGCCTATGGTTCCAGGTTTCAGAAATTTTTTTCTGTACACCCTCATACAAGACGATGCAATCATTATGCACTCTGCAAATGGATCCGTTGATCCGCACGCAATGAAAGTTTTTCTAGATAAAAGACATCCTAGCCGCAATATTTTAACGTCTTGCTTGCAATATTTTATTATTTCATTTTGAAAATCAAATATATAGTTTTGTTGGCTCTTTTCGCTGTGCCATTGTAAAAATTCCTTACGTTCCTTCACGCCCATCGAGTCAGGTGAATATACTGATATTGGAGGCATTGAACCCACGTATTTATGATTTTCAGGAGTATTGAAAAGTTTGGGGAATGTACCTTTTTCAATACTCCTAAAGCCATATGCCTTCGGTAGAACACTCAAGCTCATGTGGAGGTAGTTTAAGCTCTCGAAAAATTTCACGTGTAAAATCTCCATTAAAATTATTTTCATGCCGCTTAAAATCATCGCTGCCTTATCTCTAATATCGCTACGTTTTGCCAGGTGTTGCAGGATAAATTGCGCATCAAAACCTTGGGCATTGTGGGCTATATAAACTGTTTCTTTTACACTTTTTCGTAGCTCCAGAGCCAGATCCCCGAGCTGCTTAATAGGATCAGTGCTCAATACGTATTCCATTACACCGCAAACATCGAACATATTTGATATGTTTTCATCGTCCAGACAAGCGGTGCAAACTTGATAAATAACGCATAAATTTGGCATGTACAACCTTACATTATCATCGCCACTTACATGCTCTGACTGTTGCGTTTCAAATTCATAAAATAAATATAGAGTAACTTTCTTGCTTTTACACTGTTTATTTTCGCTAATAGGCTGTACGTAGCATAAATGATCTAGCGGCTTCCTTGCACTGCAAATTTTGCAGAAAATAATGTCACAATCGTGCGGCACTTTATCATTACTTCGTACCGTTTTTCAGCATTTCCTGCAAATTTTTATACTGTCGCAGACTGTATGATTTTTGTCGAAGATTTTACCTCTAAATGCTGTGAAAAGCACAATTGTCCAAAAAAGATTTTCCCACATTGCGGACATTCTATCTTGCCTTGATTAATTTCGCAAGATGAATTTTGCAGGCATTGTGAACATTTTTGCATACATTTATGGTTGTCCTGCCGTGTGCATTTCAAATTGCAAGGTTCGCAGTACGCTCGGCTGCCTGAAGCTGCAAGTAAATTAAGAATAGGCTGGTAATGCTTTTTTTCTTCATAATACATTATTCGGAGTGTGTATCTAACAGCATTACCAGCATTCTGTACAAATTGTGCACCATCATATAGGGATTTGTACCCACGAGAAAAATTTTTGAACGAGTAAACAACAATCGCAACGTCAAAAGGCGTATAATATTGTTGAAATTTCTCGATTTCTTTCATGCCACATCCTGTATCTGGCACGATAATACCCGCTCCTTCTACAAGTTTTTCAGCTTGCTCCTTTTGATATTTACTCGAGCACCATCTAATTTTTTTCCACTCATTTTGCAGTACACCGCTTCGAATTTGTCCACGAATAGCATGTGTGTGAGCGGCGACAAGTGAGCGAGGGAGACAAAGACTATCAGTATTATTAATAGTCATAATTGACCGTTTAGATACCTAATCCGACGTGAGACTTACACGCCCTCTATCAGCAGGCGCGGAAACAATATTAGCAGTAATTTTAAGCGTATCGTCTATCTCAAAACTATCATTGCTCTGCGCGATAGCGTGTCGAATAAGTCGCTAGGCGTAAAATCTCACACTAACCTAAAAGAAAGCCATACTGCTCCTTGGCGGAAACGCTCTGAATGTATGGATATTTCTATAGAATCTGTTGGCGTTGCACTACCGTACGCATGCCTATACAATGCCTGAATAGCTGCTTCTAGCCATGCGTAAACGTCGGCATCGGGTGGCGGCTGTGCTATGGAAACCTTGAATTCTCGTCCTTCCAGCTGAAACTGCCAGTTCGCGTAGAAACTGTAGAATCGCGATGTTTCCTCATGGATTGTAATATGAAACATCGGCTCATTATCGTTCCTTTGCTGACCACCGCCTACCTGCTGTGGCTGTTGTTTGTCTACACACTTAAATTCATTTTCCACGCCACTTGTATCATCACCCGTTACATCTACTGTATCTGATGATTCTTCCAACCGAGAAGAGTTTAAAGCATCATTTGCGGGCGTATTCTGTCTTGTTTCACGCCTACTTGGGCCGGCACTAACCAATGAAGCGTGCTCCTCGCCTAGATGGCACTGTGCAAGAATAGCGTCACCGTCACTATCTTCAAGCATTTGAGCTAGTTCTGCGAATAAAAATATCAGAAACTAAATACCTGTCTCCATCCATGCGAAGATGCCTGTATAATTGCAGCTAAGCAGGCTGTATATGTAGCTATTTAGGCTGCATATGTATAAGTAGACAATGACATGCACGAAAAGTTATGTGAATTGTCTAATATCTTTAATTAATTAGGTCACAACTTACCTATTATCGTTCTATATCACAGCATAAGCCGATAAGCTAATGATTTATCGATTAGGCCTCGTCTGGTAAGGCAGTCTCCGATGATTCTTATGATAGCATCTTGATCTCCACAAATTCCGCGATTATACATGGTCATGATAGTACGTAAATTCAAAGATCAATAATGTCTCGAAGCTTTTTCAATATCACCACGCCTGTGTAGAGTTTCAGATTTTTTTGCCACTTTTCGCCACAAAATAGGCGTAGCGCCGGTTCTCGCTACACTGCGAACCCTAGCACACTAATAATAATATTGAAAATACTTCTATTATCTATTGTGCGGTACTTTGGTGGTTTTTACATAAGTAATGCATTTCGTGCTAATATGTCCTCTTTTGTACTCGTTCGGACCGCTAGATTTTATGGCAAAGAGATAAGTGTATCTCACTGTATAAAATTATGCAATTCCGCATTTTTTATAAATACCGCGTACTTTATTTAATAAGGATTTCAATTTGAAACCGATTCTTGTATAAAATATTACATTTTAAAATTTAAATTAAGTATTAAATTTAATTTAATACTATTTTATGCAAATCGGTGCATTTAAAAAGTTTAATAAGATAGTAAATTTAATTAAAACCTTTTATATATGTGTGTGTGGGTACATATATGCAGCATGAAAGTCCAGGGCAAATCGTGCTCTTTCGCCGAACCCTAAGGACGGGCGAACTGTGAGGAGAATGAGAGAGAATACGTGGGAATACAATAGGAATGATAGATTTATTGACTCTTTTATACTGGTATCGCAGAACACACTGGGCGGAAGCGAGACGTTGCTTCCTTCCCGCCCTGCGGCTTAAAATAGGGGGCGCGGTCGGAAGAAGTGTATCCGACGGTGGCGCCGGGGAAGAGCTGGTGGTAGGTGTAGACCCCCACAGGTACTCCCTCCGTAGTGCTCGTGCCAATGAAACCCTCTTCTTGGGAAGCTGATGTGCTGGAGAGGTCGTGGTGGGCTGGTCGTCCCTTTGCGTCTGTGGTTCTCGGACGAACCCATCTTCTCCCTCTTCTTCATGGCGGCGAGACTCGAGTGCCAGCTCGGGCCGTAATAGGTCTTCGCTTAGGTTGTCTGTCTGGGCTGGCTGCGGTGGCGGAGGCGAATGGTCAGCTGAAGGCGGTTGAGGATCCGAGGCCTCCAAGTAGGCTGGCTTGAGGTTGTCGGTCTAGAGGGTCTTCTCTGCGCCGTTGAAGTCCAGGACGAAGGTCCTGGCGTTGATGCGGCGGATTATGCAATGAGGGCCAGTATATGGCTGCTACAAACGCTTCCGGATTTTGTCCAGCCTGCAGAAGGCGTGTGTGCAGGTCTGGAGTTCCCGGTGCGTGAAGGGGCGCCGCAGAGAGTGGTCCGACACTGGGACATTAGTCTCTTTTGATTTAACGTACGGTACCTGCCTCGCGGCTTAACCCACACGGCCCCCATGGCCGCGGGATCGGGATACGCCCAATCAGAGCGTTGCAGTGGTGCACGAACGCACCTTTCCCTCCGTAGGGGTCGGGCCTGTTCCAATCCGTACCGGCTCTGCAGGCCGGATACGAGTTGAGACCGCAACTCACAAGGCGTGATCGGCTCCAGATCAGGGGCTCTCACACCCATCTCCGACGCCATCACTAGCACGGGATATCGGCTGGCAACCACTGCCACTACGAGTCCAACACCAACGAACGGGACAGGATAAAAGTCCTGCAGGCCCCCGGTCCCCGAAGTACCTTTTATACTCCAGGTGGGAGTTTCGAGCTGCTCGAGACAGCTCTACCAACACTGGGGGTCATGCCCCTCCCTCGGCTTGGTGGACCGATTGGCTGGGGCCGTGGGTTTACCAAACCCAGGGGACGGACATGCCCGGAGCTCCCTTGCGGTTTCACATGCACTCATCATGCATTCGTTCCTTTCTTCCGCCATTCGCTGAATCACACTAGCTCTCATTCTATATGCACGCTCAACGAACGTGCACATATTTTCATATGATTCTTTCGAACTCAGCACACGGCTCACATCCATGACACCACTCTCTCTTTCAATCACGCCCATCGCACCCAGGCATCGAAAACTTTCATACATCTCACACTTACACAACACATGCATCCAGTCTTCCTCTCCTGCTTCACACACACATAACGGGGAAGCGGAAAGTCGGCGGCTGTGCAGCCATGCATTCAGAGTACCATGTCCTATTAAGATATAACAGACACGGAGGCTCGGCTCAAATACTCTTGTCTCACTCGCAAACCTTACATTCTTTACAAATTTATACGTGACTCGGCCGCTCGCACTCGCATCCCAGCGCTTCTGCCAGTCATTGTGCACTCTCAATCAAACTACATGCTCCCTGTACGCCAAGCTGGCGTACTTCCTCCTCATTCACTATATCAACCGCATTCATTTCTCGCCCAGCTTTGACCTTCCACGCATTCGCTCTTCTCAGGCACTCTAGGTCCCACGGGAGCCACCCAAGTAAGACTTGCATGGCACCCGTAGAAACCGTTCTACATACTCTCAGACAGGCATACATCACGATACGCTGACATCTATTCAATTCATCCCTCGCATACTTATTCCTCATATATTCATACCATACACTCGATGCATACAGCGCACTAGCTGCAAGCAACCCTTTCATCCACGTGGTGGCGACGTTCACACTCACTCCGTTTTCCTTTCGCAACACCCGTCTCATGCATCCTACCACACTCGCTACTTTCGGGCTCAGTCCGCTCACATGCTTTCGGAAATTCATTCTCTCAGCCAGATCCACTCCAAGATACCTCATACTCCTGACGTACCGAATCCTTATATCCTGGTTCCTCATATTCACTCTTACATTCCTTCCATTCAGGTTAAGGGTGCACTAGCATGCTATCCTCAGACAATCTTTCGCCTTTTGTTCCAATTCATTGCTGCTGTCACCCTCAACTACGATGACCATGTCATCGGCATACGCTAAGGCTCTTTCACTCAACTCATTCAGCAGATCATTCATACAGAGGTTCCACACGCAGGGTCCGGGAACGGATCCCTGCGGGTAACCTCTTTGCACATTTATCCAAATTATTTCTCGTCCATTCCTCATACACGCTTTCCTTTCATTAAAGTATTACCCGCACATTCAGCATCACTCAATCGTTTGACAATCACTCGCCATAGCAGATAGTTGAATGCCCCCTTGTAATCGACAAAGACACCGACAACATATTTCTTTCGCGCTGCATTCACACAATCTTTCAGCATGAACCACGCATCCTCAGTCGATCTCCCACTCACAAATCCATACTGTCGATCATTCCATTTTCCATTCATGCATTTCATCATTCGTTCCGTCATCAGGTGCTCCAGGACCTTAGCAAACCCATTCAGCAAGCTGCTGGGTCGGTAGATCCTGACTCCTTCCTGTTTTTGTCAATTCCCTTCAGGAGCGCAACCACCTTTGCTATTTTCCATTCATTCGGGTAATGGCCCTCAGCCAAGCACGCATCAAACATTCTTTTCATAAACAAGGGAATAGCGTTTCACGCATACTGGATCATATGACTGACGATACCATCCACGCTCGGTGCCCTCCCTTGTCGGAGTCTCCGAACAGCGTAACTCACCTCTTCCCATTCATACTCAGCTATTTCATTAACATTCACTTCAAAATCTCTCCCGTCATGCACGTCGAGGTCCCTAGGGAAAAACTCATTCATCATCATATTTGCACTCTCTTTCCATGTTTTCGTACATCCATTCTGGGTCCTCAGTCCAGCAAGCGCAGCACGTTTCCTCCCCCTACATATCTTATACACCCTACCCCACGGGTCTTTGCCCTCTCTCCTAACATACGCACCCCAATCATTCTCTTTTGCCTCTTTCATTCTCTTTTTGTACACTCTCAGGTATTCCCTCCATTCATTCCACTTCTCCCTAACATCTTCATCATTCCGGGACATAGCTCTTTGGTAGAGCTTATGACTCCTGCGCACCAGTTTTCTACAATCATTCAGCTCTTCCGTCCACCATTTAACATTCGTTCTTTGAAACATTTTCGCTCTTTTCATGCATCGATCGTTCGCTCGCGTAATCCATTCCGTCCCCAGTTGCACCATTTCACTAGAACTCTTGTCTAGGAAATCCACGTACTCAACTCCATACGCACAGTCCTGTAATTCACTCTCGTACATACACAAATTCACCTCACGCATGCTCCATTTATTTTCTGGTGCACAGGAGTTGTCCCCCTCAGTAACACCGTACCATAACCTGATTAAGATCAGGTTGTGGTCACTCACACACCATTCATTCTGTATTTCCCAGTCATACTGTATGTCGCACCTCGAGCATCAATGTCACTCTGACCCATAGCACCATTAAAAGTATAGTGGATGCTGGGCTCATTGAGGACATTCATACCCCATTCGCTCGCCAAGATCCATTCCTCAAGCACACGTCCTCATTCCTCCCTATCCCTCCCCCAGTTACTGCCCTTGCTAAACCACTTGTAACGGGGTATTTTGTGAGGTGCGGTGAGAGCTCTATCTACGATGCTCAGGGAGCCAGGGTGGGAGATAGAGGTCGTGAAAGGTTTTAGGTGGTGAGGGAAATTGACCGGGTAGACTCGGTGATATAAGTTTAACAATTTGTTTATTCAACTAAACTTAAAAACTAATACAAAAAAATATAACAAAAATAGAACTTTGATTTTTTTAGTGATAAAGAAAAATAATAAAAAAAAATAATCTGTTAGGCGTGTTGAATTTTTGAAGTGTCCTGCAACAAAATAATAAAAGAAAAAGATTTATAAATCGGAATGTATGACTTTATCGTCGCGGTGTACAGGTACGCACGGAATGAATTACAATATATCTATATATATATATGCGAGGCCGGAGAATGTATTTCTTATAAAGACGTGTGCTCACGACTTACAAGAAATAAACCTCTAACGAATTAGTTAGCATTTAATGCGTGTGCGCACGCATTAAATAACCAAACTGAATTCACTGGTTACAATCGGAGTTGCGGATTTTACGGGAAACTAGGAAGCAATCGTCATGCGTGAGACGTGTGCGCACGACTCAGGTAATCCGACTGGACTTCAAATGGAGGTGCAATCAGCCGTGTGCTCACGACGGATCGCTCCTTCCATCTGACATCAATTGTCTAAGTCCGCTAGTCTTGCAGCCGAACGTGTGCGCACGATAGGTTGCAAGAGCTGGCGTGAGCTTCGCAGGGAACCGGCTCGGTTGCTGGCTCCGAGCGAACTGATTTTCGGCAACGACTGCCTCGACTTTAAGTCCGCTCTCGCATACGCGAAGTATATCTATATCTTTCCGGCGGTAGTGGGAGCGCTATACAGTAGGTATAGGCGACG
>UELU01135558.1:0-10849 GCA_900490025.1 Megastigmus dorsalis
ATCTAACAAAGCAATTTTGTACTTTGATAGAGGAATAAGAGGGATACAACAATATAAAAACTCCATGTACCCACTACATCAACAACCAAAACACAAAGACCTAATAGTCCTAGATGAAATAGTCTTCATGGCACCTTGCAAATGTAATTCTAGTAAACAACATGAAAGGATGTTTCCACACTACAGAGAAACATGTGCAGTTGGACTCACATGTCCAGCAAGGCTTAACAAAATGGAAAGAATTATTTTTGCAAAAGATAAGAACGCTACAACACACAAATTTGCAACAGCAAGAGCCATGCTTACAAGATATTGGAGATAGAAGAACAAATGAGGGATTAATTTCTATCTTGCTTGATCTAATAACTCTAGCTATTAGAAACAGGTGGGATGGAAATTCAATATAAACCAAAGTTGGTTATTAGTTTTTCAGTTTTATTTTAGTTATAATTTTGTAAACCGGACTGGCGAACAGGAAGAAATACCTCTGCCCGGTTACTTTTGTAATGTACTTACTATTATTACTTTGTAATTTTATGTACTGTTCTCTGGTTAAATAAATAAAAAAAAAATTAATATGAGATATTTTATAGCAAATGAATATATAAAAATGTTAGTGGTCGTCGTTCGTCGTTGTAGATATATGTAGTGTATCACATCTATACCTATTAAATACCCTTCTGGTGTGTAATTATAATAATGGTGTATTGATTCTCTATGGTGCTTTTATTTTTCATGCAATTTTTTTAAGGTATTCAGTTGTTTTATATTCCGCAAGCAACATGTTAATATTAAACATTACACTTCTACTGCATATACATATACAAATAATCAAATAAATTTAAAAAATTAATTATTTTGATTATCACGTTTTATTAGAATTTTAACACAAACCTAGACCATACATATACATACACTGATTAATATTGTATACAATAATTTTAATATACCTGTATATTATCATATTAGTTAACACATTCTTTCAATTTTTTTTTATTAAAATCACTTCATGTTTTCTAGAATCTACGAAAATATCTCCTATTATATTAAAATCTCCTATTATATGAAAATGTTAGTGGTCGTCGTTCTTCGTCGTATGGTATATATAGTGTATCATATCTATACCTATTAAATACCCTTCTGGTGTGTAATTATAATAATAGTGTATTGATTTTCTATGGTGCTTTTATTTTTCATGTAATTTATATTTTTTAAGTAGTTTCATTTTTTAAGGTATTCAGTTGTTTTATATTCCGTAAGCGACATGTTAATATTAAATATTACACTTCCACTGCATATACATATACAAAAAATCAAATAGATTGAAAAAATTAATTATTTTGATTATCATGTTTTATTAGAATTTTAACACAAACATACACCATACATATACATACACTTATTAATATTGTAAACATTAATTTTAATATACCTGTATATTATCATATTAGTTAACACATTCTTTCAATTTTTGTTTATTACAGTCACTTTCATGTTTTCGAGAATGTACGAAAATATCTCCTATTATATTAAAATCTCCTATTATATAAAAATGTTAGTGGTCGTCGTTCGTCGTTGTATGGTATATGTAGTGTATCATATGTATACCTATTAAATACCCTTCTGGTGTGTAATTATAATAATGGTGTATTGATTCTCTATGTTGCTTTTATTTTTCATGTAATTTGTATTTTTTACGGAGTTTCATTTTTTATGGTGTTTTTTTTTTCATGCTGTTTCATTTTTTAAGGTATTAAGTTGTTTTATATTCCGCAAGCAACATGTTAATATTAAACATTACACGTCTACTGCATATACATATACAAATAATCAAATAAATTTAAAAAATTAATTATTTTGATTATCATGTTTTATTAGAATTTTAACACAAACATACACCATATATAAACGTACACTGATTAATATTGTATACATTAATTTTGTTATACCTGTATATTATCATATTAGTTAACACAATTCAATTTTTTTTTATTACAATCACTTTCATGTTTTCTAGAATCTACGTAAATATCTCCTATTATATTAAAATCTCCAATTATATAAAAATTTTAGTGGTCATCGTTCGTCGTTGTATGGTATATGTAGTGTATCACATCTATACCTATTCAATACCCTTCTGGTGTGTAATTATAATAATGGTGTATTGATTTAAAAAAAATAGTTGGTAGTCCTGATTGAAACATAGCAATGTAACATTGTCTCGCAGCTATTGGGTATCATTTTTTCCTGAAAGTGCACATAATTCCCTACAAAAATAAAACAAACATTATCTCAATACAATGAAAATTGACCGAGTTACAAGCATTTGAAAAATGTCAATTTTTCGATGAAAAATTTTGTTGCGATAATTTTGTTGCACAGTGTATTAAAAAAAATATATAAATATTATAGATAATAAGCTTTCATTTGCATTTTTGAACGAGTTAATAGTTCTTTTAATTCCAAAGTTAGGAGCGATCGAAATTTAAGTTGATATTAGGGCCTTAAAATTTAGCATTTAAAATTAACTCAATATTAAATCTTCATAACTTTTCAACGAAAAGTGATAATAACTTCTTTAAAAATGAAAATGAAATCTTATTATCTATACTTTTAATATCTTTTTATGTAAAATTGTCTACAGCATATATTGATTTGTTGCAACCATTATTTCTCATGTATTTTGATAAAATGGGCATTAACTCAGGCCCCAGGGCCCACTTGACTAAATTTCTATACACGTATCTCATATTTTAGATAAAAAATGTCTTTGTAAAGTTTCATCAAAATTGGTTTCCCGGAGTCCTTGGGTTTCCCTTGATAGTTTACCTGTAAACTAATATAAACTATGAGGAAAAAGCGGTAGAAAACATATTATTAACAATTTATTATTATGTACTGTATATCCATCCGCTCTCCCTCGAACGACGCACAACACACCTTCTTCGATTGTAGAAGATGGAGCGTCGAACGAGGAACACTTGAAGAGGACCTTGGATGCGTCACGCCTGACAATATCATCGGCTTGATGCTACAAGGTCATGAAAAATGGGCGAAGGCTGACATGGACGACGCGCAATACCGCAGCCGTCCCTAAAAAAGGGAGAGACAGCAGGAATTAGGCTGTCCCTAAGTAGGAGGCACGCAATGAGCGTGAGAAGACGTGGCACCCCATCCCTCCCCCCGAAGTAATGCCTCACGGCGGTGGCGGGGGGGAATACTACTGCCATGTGGTCAAGGCGGAGGGGTTTTAGTGGGTAGCTCCAGCGATTAAGGGGAAACTCCCACACATGGGGAGACACGTGTCTCCCTATTGCACATTAAGGTTTCCCCTCCATCTCGAAAAAAAAAAAAGAAAAAAAAACTGTATATCCGTCCGCAGTAATACCTTTATACACATAATAGTCACTGATTGCAGATATTACTGCGGCATGTTTTCAATGCTCGGCCTAACCTCAAAATCAACCCTAATTTTCCACGTTTTTTTGTCATAGATATGTGGGCATATCTTCAGAACATTTCAATTTCAAAGTATGGGTAAACATTTAAAAAAATTTGGCAGCACATCCTCGTAGCTAATATTATCTGTTATTTTTAGTTTTAATAAATACGAAAAAAATATGGTGACTCATTTTCAAAGCTTTTTAAAGTGCGGGGGTGGAAAAAGTGATGAATTCAATAATTTTTGAAAGTACACAATGCAAAATCATTTTAATCTAATAAAAAATGTACTTCAACTTATTAAAACGCTTTATCTACATAAAGGTTGATAATATATATAAACTAATAGAATAATATTTTAAGGCATAATTTAAAAAATAATACTGTACATTATATACAAAAAAGATTTATTTTTGTATAAACATTTTATTAATAATGAAAAATATTAACAAAAATTTAATGAATTACGTGTCAAACGGTTTGGTTTGTTTTCTTCTTTCTCTTCAAAAAATTATTTTTCTTTGAGATTTATCTTTGCCTTTCTCGTCTTAGGAAAATTAGTATCTTTTATTTTCTTCTTTTTCATATTACTTGGTTTTGGATCATGTTCTAAATATGCGCGTACTTGAGTACACGAAAAACTTCTATTTATTTTTATTTATTTATTTATTAATACCAGAAGGAAAATATATAATAAAAAGGAAAATCATTTCCTGTTCGCTGGTCTGGCTCTATATAAACTAAAAGACTTACAAACTAAAATACAAAAATAACTCATCGCTGTTGTATTCTATGCAAAGTGCACTTCGCGTCTTAATTCCTAGTAACATAATTCCTAGGTTAAGTCGTGTGTGTAAATTTGCATGTACCATATGTATTGTAGTTCTTCATTTCCAATACCTAATCAACATTGCACTTGCTTTTGTAAAGATCTCTGTTGATGCATTCCTGCTTCTCTTGTATATTTATTTCTCGAAGTTGTTTAATCTTGCGGGACATGTTAGGCCAGCTGCACATGTCACACGATAGTGTGGAAACATTTCTCTATGTTGTAAGACAGAATCACATTTAAAAGAAGAAGTGAAAGCAATGTCATCTACTACTATTATATCATTGAATTTCGCTTGTCTCGATATATGCTGCATTGAATTGGTGAACTTTTGTGTGCCTCTAACTCCTCTATAAAAATATAAAAGTGCTTTGTTATTTACAAGGTAATTTATAACTCCGTATGACATTATATATTCATTGTTTTGTTTAATTTGTTTTCCTGGAGGATTAGGGATTTGAGTTACTAAAATTTTGTTTGTATTTTCTATTGCTATTTCGTCTTTTCTTGTAAAGACTTCTTCTATAGGTTTAAAATCAATTTTAACGTCATCAGAAGTGATAACCTTCTCTTTTTTTATATAATGTTAGTGTTGTATTCCTTTTATTTTTGGGGTAGTGACATAAGTCACATTTCTCTTTAATAGTTTTTTGCGTAGAATAGACAAGTTTGGTTTCATTGATGTTTTTGATGGTTTCTTTAGCTATATTTATTGCTATTTTGATAAGCTCAGTATGGTTTGCTTGCATTTTCTTCCAGTTATAGTTAGATATTCTGGGATGAGATCTATTATAGTGTAATTTGCAGTTACTGTGTGCACATGTATATGTTCTTATATCTTGTATTAGTTTATCTGTAACTATCATACCCCCATGGGCTTCTAATGTAGGATGTGATAATGCTGTGTTCCTTGAATATATTGTGGTTGAGTGCAGTAAATAGTTTTTTAATGTGTAACAGTCTATTTTATCGTTCATTAATTTACTATAATCCAATTTTTTATGTTTGTTTTAAGGCATATTTTGTTGTTGATATTCTTCAATTTACTCGGTAGTTTATTGAAGTTGGTTAGTGCTCGTATATAACTATTTTTTATACTTATGTTTCTGAGGCGTCTGGGGATTTGTATGCTTTTATTTCTTGTTGGGTTGTTAGATACTAAATATTTCTCTTGTAAGACCGTGTAATGGTAAATTAGTGATTCATAGGTAAATTTTGTTCAATATTTAGTGGATTTTTGTCAAGGATAAAGTTGTTCTTGTTTACTAATTTCAATAATCTATTTTGTAAATTCTGTAAACATCTTATTCTACCTGCATATGCCCCTCCCCAGGCCAGTATACCATAAGTAGCTATACTGTGAGAAAGAGCATAATACAGCATTCTCATTTTCTATGGACATGATTCTAGATAAATTGAAGAAAGTGAAAGTGAGGTATTTATTTTTATCGTAAATTTTATTGATGTGTACGTTTCATGTTAAGTTACTGTCGAAAATAACTTCTAGATATCTTGCTTTATCAACTCTTTTTATGTTGTTACCCTGGATGTTTATGTTCAAATTTTTCGGTGTGCTGTTGCAATTATTTCCAAATTCCATATACACTGTTTTATCTGTATTTAAAGACAATTTATTTAGTGCTAACCAATTTACTGTTTGTCGTAAATAGATGTTCATTTTAGTTTCAACCTCTAGCCAGTTGTATCCCGTGTCAAATGCTTTTGCTAGATCCAGTAAGGTTATTGCTATTGGATTACTTGTGTCTAGTTGATTGTAGATTCTTTTCCTTTTTTTTTTTTTTTATTTCCTTTATAGATATAATAATAGGATAATGGTCGTTAAATGGCACCTGTAGTAAGTAATTCTTGTAATTTATGTTATTTAATTTGATACAAAAATCGTCAATACATGATCCATTATTATTGTTGATATAAGATGGTCTGGTTATACTCTTGTGACCTTGGCAATATCCATTCATTATCAATTCTTGTAGAAATTCTTGGTCAAGTGGATCTTCATTTAATATATCACAATTAAAATCTCCGACTAATATATTATTTTTAATTTTTTATTATGCTTCAATAAATCATTAATGTTTAATAAAAATTATTCTTATGTATGTCGTGAGATGTATAAATTGCTGATAATACTATTACTTTCTTATTCACTAGTGTAATTTTGGAGTTAATTATTTTAAGTTTGTTAATCCGTAGGATCTCAGTTGTTTCTGTAAGATTATCTCTAAAATAAATTACTACTCCGTCCGATCTATTTACTC
Organism: Megastigmus dorsalis; assembly: GCA_900490025.1. Taxonomy (NCBI): domain Eukaryota; kingdom Metazoa; phylum Arthropoda; class Insecta; order Hymenoptera; family Megastigmidae; genus Megastigmus; species Megastigmus dorsalis. The sequence goes on from UELU01135558.1 coordinate 6,550, forward strand.
TGCTATTATTATAATACATTTTGTAATTTGGAATATTGAAAATTTCATGATATTCTAACTTCCATGTTTTAGTGAAATCAATGATGTTTGGTTTAACTTTTAAATTATTTAAAAATACTAACAATTTATTATAATTTGCAATTAAACTTCTAACATTGATGCATAGTATGCATTCATTATCATTAATTGGATGTGTGTTTAAACTATCTAGGCTGTCTATTATTATTTCTTTGTTAATGATTTCATCATATATATCATTTTCCTTACTATTAAACATTATTCGCTCTTGGTATCATATATGCTGATGTCGCAGTTGAGCTTGCCGATCTTGCAATTCTTTGTCTGTTGATATTGTTGCGCTCGAATGCACTTACTGCTTATTGCGGGCGCGGACGCTCTACCATACCGAGGCAGCGTTGATACGTTGGCTCTAGTGGGTAGCCTATTGTTTCAATGAATTTTTTAATTTTGTTTTTTAGCATGTTGCATTGATCACTGTCTAATGCCGACTGGTTTGTGTCATAATTTGTGTTGAATTTCCTGTTCTGATATTCACAGTTTGGACACTTAAAAGTCTCTGAGTTGCATGTCTGTGCTGTGTGATCCCCTGCACATTGCGTGCACGTGGCTTGGATGGTACATTTTTTGCCACTGTGGCCGAATCTTTCGCACTTAGGACACGGATTTGTGTTGATGATATCAAATACTCTACAGTTTTGTTATCCAACGAAAAGTCTGTTCTTGTTTTCACGTATTTGTTTGTATATGCTAGGTGTGACTTCTATTAATGCTGTTATTAAATTTGCTTTATTGGCATATGAATAGATCTCTTTACACTTGTTATCACTGTTGTTAAAATTCCTTTGATTTATGTCGTCCTCTAGCTCTGTATTATTTTGAAATATGTGATTTATTGCTATTATTTTCATTTGCGGATTGCTTATTTGTTCTTTCTCCACTTTTTCATTATTTTGTAATTTTTTTGCTAGATCTTTTTCAATTGTTTCTATCCTGCGTTCAATCATACAGTTTATGATTATTGTGTCATTCTTTTTTTTATCATATTTTTTGTTTGAATTGTTTTATTGACTGTTAAGCACTTAGTAACTTCGTTTTCAAGATTTAATTTATTGTTGTTGTTAGATTTTTAACTATTAATTTTGGTACTCTCTTAGTTTTAGGTTTATTTTTAATTAATATTTCTGCATGTGTGTTTGTGTTATTTTTGAAATCATTATTTTTATTATTGTTTTGTCTTTCTTTCGTTAATAACTCATTTAATAATTTGTTATTATCTTTTGTACGCGAAAACCGCGATTATAGTAGTTAGTTTTGTCTTCTAAGATCGAAGACGATTAGAATAAAAACTTGTTTGCCTACTATTCTCCTTACATATGCGTCGATTCTGTGAACAAATTGTCAGCATATTACTGGTATCAATTAATGTAGGTCACCATTATTCAGAATCCGGTAACTGTTATCTGTTAAATATGCCGGTTGAAATAATGATTTTTTGACTTGAGTTTCTTATGAGCAATCATATTTCAAGTGCTTTCAATTTTTTCTCTATTCGAGGCACACATCTCATTATGGTGTTATTTTATAGATTACAATGTATAGAATATGCTGCTCCATTATAGACTTGCTTTAGCGATCGTTAAAAAGAGTTGTAGCGGAAAAGATAAAATTAAGATGAATTTCGAAAATTGTACCATCTCTGTTTTCATAATTTTTTGTATTTTTTTTTTTGTATCCAGGACATTTACCTATATAAGATTTTTTTATCTTTGATATGCTTATCCTAATAAAAAAAATATTTTCTTCGATCAAAAAATTACATTAAGTACAGGAGAAAAAAACTAATCATCACATTGGCTTATCGCTTTTTGACGAGGTTTTGTAGTTATAGCAGTCGGGTATAGGTTGCAATCGATCAAAATATCATAGTAAGTTTCAAAATATTTTATTTTTTAATGAAATATAGCATTAAATTATAAAATTTATAATTTTTGATGTGTAAAACAAAACTCCATCATCAAAATGAAAAGCTCTAGAGATATCCCATATCACTATCGATGAGAATAACGTTAGTATTGTCTTTTATTATAGTTATTTATACAGAGGATAGTGTTTATATTACATAAACGTCATAATGTTTTTGTGGATGTAAAGGATAAATCCGCAGTAATTTCAGCGCAGTAATACCATATCCGCACTAATTGTTGCGCAGTAATACCTGCATGGCCGCAATAATACCCGAATTGAAGACGCATTTATATTCTTCGTTTTTTAAATTAAACACTTGTTTTATAGCCCTCTAATTTTTTCTAATACTTAACAAAACTTAAAATAATCATAGAATAAGAAAAAAATCGCAATTAGTGATGTACATATTTTTATTTGAACGCTGAAAGTCGAACTACACACAGATCCGCAGTAATACCCTCAGATACCGTATGTATCCTTCTGCATCTCTAGAACGGATGAACCAATTTTAAAATTTCAAAATTCGGTTTATTGTTTTTTGTGTGATGGCGTCTGAAAAATAATTTTTAAGGTTAATTTATATTAATTTGTTTTACTTAAGATAATGCCTTTTTGATTTTTAGTTTTTTAGTTTCGTTTCGTGTCGAATTTTCGTATTGCAATTAGTTTTGTAAATTTAAAAATTTTAAAGTGCTTACAAATAATTTGTGTATGTTCATTAAAAAAACTAAATTTTTATTATTAGTTTTAAATATAGGAGACTAATATAAAAATGAAAGTATACATTTGAAGTTTATTTATTAATATTCATTAAATAATTCTTGAGTGATTTTTAAATATGTTTTATTCCTTAATTTATTTATAATTATACATTAAATATATATTAGAACAAATAATTAAGTATTAGAAAGCTAAGTGCCAATAAATTGGCAGTGGGTTTTTAACTTCAAACTACTACTGAGGAATAATAGTTGGATATATATTTGAGTGATAAATAATATATTCAATAATATTTTTACTAATTTAAAAATAAAATTTAAAAAGCATAAGTTACGATGCAGACAAATTGAACATTTGCAGCTAGTATTAACTAAATTTATTTAAATCTGTAGAATAATACAGTATTTTTTTCATTAAAATATAAAGTTCTACGATTAATTTCAAATTATACTATTTATTTCAATGTTTTGATTACCGGATTTGTGTTGCCAACGCAACCAGTACTAAATCTTGTGACGGTATAATCAATACTTTAGTTTGACGATATTGTATTTTCATAAGTTGCTTTAGCTTACATCAATTACTTAAAATCCTGAAATGAAACTACATATATTACAATACAGTTGTAAAATGCTAAATATTTTAGGTTATGGAAAAATTAAATGCAAACGCTTGTTTTATAAAGATACTCATCTTAAACCATTTATGCCCATGTTTTATACTGTTATGGTATTGCATTTATTACTTCATATATATTTACGTACATTACGAATATGATTTATTGGTCGACATTACATATTTACATGAAATACCTGCACAAAAATGATTTTTGCGCATTATTTTGAATTGACAAGAATATAATGCAAGATAAGTTTATGAATTTATTATATAGCTTTAGCAATCAAAAATGATTATAAAATAATTCAAATTATAACAATTAAAATTCTTTTAGCGTACTTTATTTATATAAAATTGTATGCTCACATACGTTCACATCTAGATGGTAATAGTAGTAGCTACTATTTTATATTACATTATTATTTATTCTATTAGTAATCATCGCACTGTTAGGTTAGGTGGTTTAAAAGGAATGTCGAGACTTTTCTATGTATACATATGATAAGTGAAGTACAAAATCATTATGATCTCTGACAACCTGGGAAGTTTTAAAATTTTTAAAATAAAGGCACAGTTGTTATTTAAGTTTAAAAGTAGAATTTTTACTGTACCAAAATACAGCATATTAAAAAAAAATTAATTTATTTCTTGCACTTTTTTATATTCTTCATTTATTGGATATTTAATAATTTTTAAACTACTTTTCTGCCTTTTATTCAAATAAAATTAAGTATAATAAGCACATGTAGTATTTTATTATATCTTTGTATTATACTAAGATTTGTATTTAACTCTACGACTTACAAAAATATATGACTTACTTGATCCTGCTATTTGACTAGGCTATTTTTAAGTATTTTGAACAATTGAATTCAGATCTAATGTCAGAATTAGTCCATTATGTCACTTTTTGAGATAGTCGGAAATTATAATATTAAGGAGGGTTTATGGTGTCATGCGGGGGGGGGGGTGAGGG
>UELU01135562.1:0-14789 GCA_900490025.1 Megastigmus dorsalis
CTGTCCTTGCTAGTGCACTCCTATCCTCTTGTGATGCACAGGCCGCCCCTAGCCTGTGCCTTCGCCAAATACTAATCTTCGGGTTCGAACCTCGCTATGCACAAGTTCGAACTCTTCTTTTGTTTGAACTTCTCTTGTAGTTCACGTTCGAACCCCGCTCTATCTAACCTCTCGAAACCTGTGATCGCAGGTTCAAATCCCGCCAGTAGTGTGCTGTGATCGATTCCGTGTGCTCCCGGGAGAATATCGCCAATCTAGCAAATTTTTGCTAAACAAAAAAAAAAATTTTTTATTCCGCGAAATCCAATCAATCAATTCATAAAACTAATCAATCGAACCACAAAAAAAATTAAAAATTCTCATAAAAGCACTCTGCCGCTATTTTAAACAAATAATAAATATCACAAATACATAAAACAAATTTTTGTGATGTGCCTCACTCGTTTGGTCTAACTACAAAAAAAACAATTTTTGTTCAACCAAAAAAAAACTAAAAAAAAACAGTAAAAAAATTTTAAAACTGTTTTACCGACAGTTACTTGCGATATTTTATCGATATCAGGTGGATTATTACTAAATAATCCACCCAGTACACCAACCACACGAACCACTCTGACGAGTGAAGCACCTCGCGCATAAATATTACAACAATATAATAACAAATTAAAAATTTATTTATTATACAAATATTTAATGCTAGCACACCACTAGCACTGCTGCACACAGCACATACCACTGTGCACAGCCTTCAGCTGCAAGTACAAGGCATCAAGAATTTAATTCAAACTCAATTAAAATTCTGGCTGTTACGCCTATGCGCCTGTACTCGCGCTGGTTCCACGCCACTGTCACACTTGGTGTGGAGCTCTCGCAAGCGCTGGCTCTCCCACCACTCGCGCCTCTCCTCTCGGAGCGCGCCCTTCTCGGCTCTCTCTAGGTTGTAGCTGCCGGCTGACTTGCCTGCGCAGTTGACTGGGTTCGCGCTCTCTCTCACTCTTACGCCGCGTACACTATACCCACTGTAGCGAGCGCCTCGGCTCTCGTCGACTCGCGCCGCCGGCTCTCGTGCCTTGCTGGCAACGCAGGCGCTCGCTGGCTACAAAGCACTGTAGCCGGCGTATTACCTCTCGCTCGCACTCACGCAAGCGCTTACACGTGCCGGGCTATACTCTTACCTATAGCTCCGGCGCATGTAAACAGAGTTGCTTTGACTTTGAGCGTTTTTATGTCGCGTGCCTTCTCGATTTAACGCGCCTATATTTTAACGCGTATAGTGTTTGAAATATTATTCGAAATAATATTCGAAATAATATTTCAAAACTGCTGTCGAACCCAACTTTTTCGGCAGCTGAAATCCGTATCTTTACTGATACGTGATTTCAGCACTAATACACGCGCGCATTAAATACTTAATACTTTCCGCGCCTAAATCCCGAAACCGAACTCGTTAAGGGCGCCAGTTGTAACGGGGCTGATTTTCTCAGTGTGCAGTAACCCTGTACTGCGCACTCCTATATGCTGCACGTTGGAGTGGGAAAATCCTTTGATTTATCCCACTGTTCAGGATCAACCAGCTACCGTTGACAAATGCGAGACTCTCTTGTTGAGTCTCGCTTTCCGATACTCGAACCAAAGATACTCGTGAGCTCCGTGCAAGGCACCACATCAAAATCCTGCGGGTATGATAGGTCTAGTCTATGGGTTAAAAATTTGTAGGCCAGTGTTATTAAACATTTTGATCGCATTAATAAAGCTAATCTTATTACTAATAATTCTGTTCATTTTTGGAAGAGGAATAATTTTGTTTCTTGTTCTATTTGAATTGATATACAGGGTGTTCAAAAAGTATCGGAACGGCGAAAAACGTTAAATACTAAAGTTGTAGGGGTCAAATCTGTATACTCGATGGTGATCTATACCTTGACCTTGACCATGACCTTCAAAGTTATTTCAAGTTCAAATTGATTTTCTTAAATGGGAACCCCTATTTTTATCTCCATACTCTGAGGGAATGAGCGGAAAATTTTACGTTCAGAAATGATATTCTTCTTGACCTTAACCTTCAAAGATCGCATCAAAAATTTCAAAAGGTATCGCAGCCCTGGCTGGTTTTGTAATGAACAGTTTTGTTTTCTAATTAGTTAAGTTTTGTAATCTACTTAAACAAAAATGATGACCACTCAGCGTCGATAGGATTTTCGACAAGTATTCTATTGGTGATCTTAAATTTGACGTTGGACGCGACCTCAAGATAATTTGAAACTCAACTTTATTTTATTTTCATCAGAACCCCCATTTTTTATTCCACATTCCAAAGATCTGAGTGTTTTACGTTTGGATACGATTTGATCGTTGCATCAAAGTGACTTTTAGAGATCATCTGAAAGTCAAATATCTCTTCCGAACTTTGCAAGTTGATATCTCATTAAGATAGCGAGAAATAAAAAAAAATTAATTATCTAAATAAAATTCGTGCTTTTTATTCTGGACCATCATTGGGTCATCCTGCATTTGACCTGGAAGGACATTTTCAATGTCATTTGATAGTCAGCTTTTGTTATTCAATTGAGAACCCCTATTTTTTACCTTGGATTCCCAAAGAATGTTTGTGGTTCTATTATTTCAACGGAATCATTGCATGTGATACCTTGGACCTTTGCATTGTAAATATGCTTAAATGTTCTGTTAAAACATGAACGTGTAGTTTCTTCATTAATTAAAATAGGAAAAAATGTCTTGCCTTAGGTGGCTGGGTGCAAAACTCTTAGCCTCAACTGGCTAGAATGATTTTTAAATATTAGATTCTCTTGCCATTTATAAAAATCTATTTGATCTTAAAATGACTTTGAAGGTCATGGTCAAGGTCAAGGTTAAGGTCACCAATCGATCGGGCTTCGAAAATCCTACAACTTTTGTATTGGACATTTTCTCCGAAAATGTATGCCAGTCGACCCAATCTGCTGTTCTATTGTTTGACCTTACCATGACGATCGAAGGTGAAATTTCGGGTTGGTAAATGTCATTTCCGAATGTAAAATTTTCCGCTCTTTCAGAATCTGAGGTCAAAAATACGGTTTCCCATTTAAAAAAAATCAATTTGACCTTGAAATTCCTTTGAAGGTTATGGTCAAGGTCAAGGTCAAGGTCACCATCGAGTATACAGATTTGACCCCTACAACTTTTGTATTTAACGTCTTTCTCGAAAACCCCTCCCTGGCGAGTCATTGAGCCGTTCCGATACTTTTTGGACACCCTATATATATATATATATATATATTTGTCAAATAGTTGTGATTACATCTTAAAGATTCAAATGTGTATAGTTGCTTTAATGTCATTGGATTATTTAGTATAAATTTATTTTTATTTATAATTTTTATCAGTCTATTCTGTATGTTTTGTAGCAAATCTATATTATTATACTATGAAAAAAAGCATAATATATCATTCTTAGAGTTTCTGTTTCCATAAATTTTGATATTTTATAAAAAATAAATATTAAATATTTGGTTTTATTAATTATATATTCAATATGCTTATCGCATTTTAAGTTGTAATCAAAATTTATTCCTAAGCATTTAGTACTCTCAACTCTCTTAATGTTTTATCATTTATTTTTATTTCTAATTGATTTGGAACACTATCACAATAATTTCCGAATGTAATAAATGTAATATACACTGTTTTATCTATGTTAAGAGATAGCTTATTGTGTTCTAATCAATCTGCAACTTTACACAAATGTGTATTCATTTTATTTTCAACCTCATTCAAGTTTTACCTGTAGATATTACAGCAGTATCATCAGCGTATGATACTATTGAATTATCAGGCATGTCATGTAAGAGCTCATTTACATATAATATGAATAGTAGAGGTCCTAAAATTGTTCCTTGAGGAACTCCAAATTTTGTATTCAAGAAACCACTTCCGTTTCCATTTACTCTAACTTTCTGTAACCTATCATCCAGATAACTTTTGATTAAATTATAAGCATTATCCCTAATACCATAATTATTTAGTTTTTCCTACAATGTTTTATGCTCAACCGTATCAAAAGCTTTAGCTAAATCTAGAAATGTCATTGCTAACGGTTTACTCTTATCTAGGTTATCAATAATCATATTTGTAATTAAACTTAATGCATCATTTGTTCCTTTATTTTTAATAAAACCAAATGGTTCAGCAGCTATTATCTTATTTATAGATATGAAATTGTAAATCCTTTTATACATTATTTTTTCAAAGATTTTTTCTAAATTTGATACAAGTGATATCGGTCTGAAGTTTTGAACATAATGTTTATTTCCTGATTTGTATATTAGTACAACTTCCGCTGCTTTTAGAGCATTAGGCCACACAGCTTACACTATGCACATATTGAAAATATATGCCAGAGCCTCTGCAATAAAGCCAGATATAGTTTTAAGTGTTTTCGAGCTTATTCCATCTACTTCTCCTTTTTTGAGTTTCAGATTATCAATAATATTTTTTATTTCAGACATATCTGTCGGCTGTATAAATATAGTTTTAACAATCATCGGTGTCTGTCTTGCTTTAGTGTTTGGTTTCTTAACCCGTAAATGCCCAAGATGGCATAAATTTCACTCTTTTTTCATCGTTCTGCTAAAGACATAATTTATTAGTAAATCTTTAAGAAAATACATATTTTTATAGTTTATGATTCGCTCTTTCCGATAGTGATCTTTAAATTTTTCTAAAAATTTATAATCTATAAGAAAATTTAGTTTAAACAAAAAAAAATGTGATTTTTCCATCCTTTTTTTCTTTGTAAATCGAATTTCCAATACGTTTCCCGTCTGCAATGAACTTGGAACCTCATTAACCCGTGGAATAAATGTCTAAACTTTAAGGAAACATGGTTTGGAAAAAAATGTATTTTCGGAATTTTTTTCTCGGAAACGATGAAGTTTTGAAGAAATTCGGAAAGTATAAAAAGTTCTTAGAATTGTCCGAAGAATACGTGTAAATTTTTTCAAAGCGTTTCGAGCAATTTTTTATTTTGCAAAAAATTGCAAAAATTGCTCCAATAGTTTTGAAAATTATAGTGAATTCTTTGATCAATTTCAAGAACTTTTTACTCTTGATGTATTTTTCTGAAAGTTCATCGTTTTCGAGAAAAAAATTCATGAAATTTTGCAGAACAATTTCGCATTCCCGGCGCCATTTTGATAACCCCAAGAGGAAAAATCGATTTCCAAACCATGTTTCCTTAAAGTTCAGACATTTATTCCACGGGTTAATGAGGTTCCAAGTTTATTACAGACGGGAAACGTATTAGAAATTCGATTTATAAAGGAAAAAAGGATGGAAAAATCACGTTTTTTTTTTGTTTAAACTAAATTTTCATATAGTTTATATATTTTTAGAAAAATTTAAAGGTCACCATCGGAAAGAGCGAATCTTAACCTATAAAAATATGTATTTTCTTAAAGATTTACTAACAAATTGTGTCTTTAGCAGAACGTTGAAAAAAGAGTGAAATTTATGCCATCTTGGACATTTTCGGGTTAATATCCCTACTTAGGTTTTCACCTACTTTACTAAAATAAATATTAAAATGTTTGGCTATCTCTGTGGATTCACTAATTATTTCATTATTTTCATCTCTAATATGACTAATAATACTATTATCCTTACTCTTCTTACTAACTTTTGAATTAATAATTTTCCATAGTTGCCTAGTATTATTACAGTTTTGCCTAATAAGATTTTTGTCGTATTTTATTTTAGCATCTTTAATGACTTTATCCAATACTTTAACATATTTTTTATATTCCATTTTTAATAAGTCATTGATCAAATCTTCTTTCATTTTCATATGAAGTTCTTTTTTTTCTCCAAACAATTTATAATTGCACTAGTTATCCACTCCTTTCTTGGTGTTCTATTAGACTTCTTAGAAGACATTTTATACTTAACTTTATCCAAACAATTTTGAATTTCAAATATTATTGAATCCATTGCATCATTAGGATCATGCATTGATTTATACTTATTCCAATCTATTGTACTAGCTAGTTTATATAATTTATTGTAATTATATGTAAAAGTAATTGTTTTATTCTTAGTGTTTATTGGTTTGTTTATCTGTATAAATAAAGGATAATGATCAAGAGTTGGCATCATTAATTTCAAAGTTTTTGTATCAATTTTAATTAAGTTCTTTGTTTAATAATTTAAGTAGCATATTTTTAGGTCTCATAATTTCTAATTCTGTTTCGCCATGTAATGCAGTCTCATTATGAAGATCTTGGGTTTTATCTGCTAACTCAGCTAGTATTCCTTCTCTTATTTCTTCTGAATTTTTCATCTTAATTAGAGTAATTAGTGTTCTTGCAGAATTACTTAAGTCTTTTTCTTTCATTTTAGAGGTTAAGTCATCAAGCACATGTTCTGGATATATTATAAAACTATCAATCACATATTTTATATTATTTATTTTCGCAGCATCACTTTGATGGTACACATTTTCACAAATAATACATACTACCACTTTCACCTTTTGTTTTGGATGACATTTATGTTTTTAACAAGCCTTGTCGGGAGGCGGCTTACCTCCCGACGCCATCTTGGTCTCGATGAAATCAATACATTTTGCAGTATCTACTAATTGTGTGCTGAAGGATTTTATTTTAATCGAAAGAGAAGAAGTTGTATCCTCAACTTTCTTTGCGATGATTTTAGCATTTTCATCAGCTTGCTTGGATATTTTACTCCAAAGTTGATCCATAGCAGCCTTCATATTATCTGAACTGGAAACAGTTTGTGATGTGGAAGAACTATCACAACAATTTAAACCAGCTTTTTTGTCAACCTGATCAAAACACAAGGCATAATGTAAGGTCTTACAATTTTGATGCTTAACAGCATCTCCAAGCTGCACTAAAAGATTCTTTAAAGGGTCAAAAAAAACACTTAGGCATATTAACAGTAATCAGTATTAGAAAAAGTTAGGTTAGATAACACAACCATCACGTGTAGCAAATTCGAACCAGAAAAATAAGTGCAGGCACCGTTCAAGAATATCCTGTATTACCCACAAAAAATGAGGAAAGGAACCCAATGATCATAATTATGAACTATTAAGTTGAAAATTTAGGCTTCATGTTCTGAACAATTTATTTTAAAACTTCAGTTCGATATTAACATATAAAATTTTAAAGATATACATAAGATCTACAGTTTTTTTTAAATTTCTTTAATCTTATTTAAGTTACTATTCTCCTGTGACCAGATTAAATAGAGAATGGAGTTATTTTTCATATGAATTGAAATTATTATTCAAAAATACCCCCCAAAATAACTTTAAATTTTAACTGCTTCTACATTTTGTAACGACAAATATCTGGCTAAACTTTTATAAGTGTATCTTACTTCATTAAAAAAATATTAATTTACAAACAAAATATGTTTTTTGGAAAACTAATTCAGCACAAGATAATCTGAATTTTCTCATTGCAATTAAAACGAGTTAAGTAACCAAAGTACTTATTTTTTTTCAAGTATGTTTTTTCAAGATAAGGTTATGCTTTTATACATGTATTGTATTACAGTTTTATAACAGTGTTATACCTTTTAGGCGTGAATGGTAAGTTTCCATTAAATTAATATCAAAAGCACATATGCAAAATGACAGTGAACCCTAATGATGCAGCACTATATATAATTGAGGACTCTGAAGCAACAATTGGAAAGGTAAAGAAATCGTTGCAACTTCTGAAAGTGTGAAAAAAAGAGTGAAGGAATAGTCATTAAAATACACAAAATCAGTTCTTTATACAGGCAATTGATTATGAAATAAATTTCAATAATTAATTGGACAAGCCTACTATTTATGTGTACCTTTATTATAATTTTTACTGCATCAATACAGCAAACGTGCAAAATATTTTCTGTATATTTAAAACAAATACAAAAACTCATACACAATATATTTACAGAGTTTAAAAAAAACATATAAATATAGAAAATATATTTTTATGGACACTGATTAAATAAACAAATAAACAAATTTTAAATTCTCGTCAAATCTATACTTACAAATTCAAAGGTAGAGAAATTTTCAAGTTAAGTATACATAGATGATATTGCTTTATTTCCTTGCATTTTATCTTTACCTCTTAAATACTGTAAACAAAGCATGTTTTCAGTATTTTTAAGACCTTCTTTCAGCACAATCATCGCCTCGGGCTTCGAACAATCCCTTGCAGACACTCATCAAGTAATGAAAACACGCAATGAAAAAACGTATTAAACTCAAGTAAAACAATAACGTACTTTCGTTAAGTGAATCAATGTTTTAATTCAATATATTTAAGAAATTATAGGTATTTTTTTTTTTCAGAAAAACTCATGATTTTAAAAAATTGGAAAAGTATAGAGAGTAGAGTTTCCATTATTTCAACCTATCTATTATTAGGGACTGGACATTTAATAAGGAACAGAAACAAGTAGAAGGAAGATATAAGAATAATATTGGGAAGTATAATTATATATACTGGAATGCAGCAAATTGCATGGGATCGAATTTCGGGATGAAATGTACAAATCAGAATAATAAAAATTTAGTCTTAAATTTGCGGCATGAAATTCCGGAAAATTATGACGTAAATAAATAAAGTAATGAAATTACAGCAAATCCCTATCTTGATCCCTACAACTCCCGAAGACGCGCTACTAACCCATTAACGACCGAGAATCGAATTTTTTTTCATCATGTTTAAGGCAAATTCTCATCATTAAAAAACGAGAATTTTCAAATGAAAAATATGGTCTCCGTACTTTGCAGTGTGCTCTTTCAGAATCTGGGGTTGAAATTGCGATTTTTCCACTAGAAAAAAAATATGGTCGCTTTTAAACAAAAAAAAAACACGAAAAATCGAAGATATTTTTTTTTCATAATGTTTTTTCTCATAGAAAACGCCTAATGACCCCCTCTTTTTTTCAACCATGAGTGCACTAAACAGTTGTAGTTGAACGACGAATTTTTTAAATTTGTAACAATTAATATTTTCACGCCCGAAATGGCGTTTTTCACCCCTTGAGCGGCGAACAAAATTACACGTTCCGCATAAAATAGAAAAAGAAATCGGATCTTCATGAAAATTGGTATCCCGGGTTGTTAGGTCGCTGATTATGATTCCACCCTCAAAATTTGAAAATTCAAGATGGCGGATTCAATATGGCCGACCAAAAATCCAAAAACTTATTTGAATCGTGTGAAATTGGGCACTCGGGCGTTTTTGACGTTGCTGATCACGATTCCGTCTTCAGAATTCGAAAATTCAGAATAGCGGAGCCAACATGACGAATCAAAATCTATTTACTTCTGCGTTCACGTTGTTATTTTACTCTTAGCGCAACCCAAAGACAACGACGTGGACGTGGTAAAATTGTGTTTCCTTTGGGGTGCTTGATTATAGTGAGTCCCCTTGCCTCTCACTATTTGGGGTGCTTGTTTATAGTGAGTTTCCTTGCCTCTCACAGCTAATTAGGTATTCTCATGATTCTTTTTCAAACACTGTTTGCAAAAATATAAATTACAATTTTCGCAGAGAAACCTTGTTCTAATGGGACATTTGGAACATCGTTTTTGTGTTTTCTGTGAAATAGATCTTTGTTTTTCCCGTTTTTTTTTTTACCATGATGGATATAACTCTCACCTATCGACACTGAAAATTCTTTTGATCCAACTTTTTTCTTGTCTATAGGGGTATATCCCAGCTGCGTTGAATATTACTACGGAATTTACTACGGCAGCCTGGATGAGCTTAATAAAAACTACCCATGTCCATTTTTACGATCGAATACTCGGCAGCACGTTGTTACAGTGTCCATCATGAATATCAACCCCATTCATGAATCGATTGTAAAGGTGGAATGCCTGCGGAAACGATGTCTCGATTTAGGCTTTTTCAATCGAATTGTACCTCTTTAATGGCCGTAATGGGGTAACTCCTGCGGCTGTAGATAAAATCGAAACTAATTTTGAATTCATTACGATTATATAATTGATTCCACTGTTCTGCTCATGCTTAACTGCGTATGTTCCTCGTGAAGACTTCGCGTTTCGTTTGAACGAAATATTCCGAAAAATATTTTATGGAAGAAACTCCTCAAAGCGTAAAACGATTCCCGCACATCATCTATCTCGGTCTCATTTCGCGGACATGATCAAGTTTTGGTACTGTAGTTTGAAAAGGACAATTTTATTGATGATTCATTGAATCTTCAAAAAGTTTTATAAAAGTTTGGAAGGAATACATATTTTGACTTTATCGCTACTATCATAAATTTGCTTACGAAAATTTAATAAATTTGACGAAAAATCGCTACAGAATAGAAATGGCATGCGTTATGAAATCTCATTTCTCACATAGAAATAAATAGAATCTAGTAGTTTCTTATTGAAAAATGATCGAAAGAAACTTTATTTTTTCATATTTTGTCACACGAACTGAATTTATGAGTTCAAGCGGTAGAATCATGATCTGTGATTCCAAAAATTCCCAAGTGTCCAAATTTATCCAATACAAATAAGTTTTTGCATTTTCGGTCGACCATAATTGATCCGCGATTGTGAATTTTCGATTTCTGAGGGCTGAATCAAGATCAGCGACCTAAAAAACTCCGGAATACCAATTTTCGTGAAGATCCGATTTTTTTTCTATTTTATGCGAAACGTGAAATTTTTCTCGCCGCTCAAGGGGTGAAAAACGCCATTTCGGGGGTGAAAATATTAATTGTTACAAATTTAAAAAATTCGTCGTTCAACTACAACTGTTTAGTGCACTCATGGTTGAAAAGAAAGAGGGGGTCATTAGGCGTTTTCTATGAGAAAAAACATTATGAAAAAAAAATATCTTCGATTTTTCGTGTTTTTTTTTTAAAAAGCGACCATAATTTTTTTTTTAGTGGAAAAATCGCAATTTCAACCCTAGATTCTGAAAGAGCACACTGCAAAGTACGGAGACCATATTTTTCATTTGAAAATTCTCGTTTTTTTATGATGAGAATTTGCCTTAAACATGATAAAAAAAAATTCAATTCTCGGTCGTTAATGGGTTATGGTAGTTGTATATCGACTGTGTGAGTCAAATTGAAACTTACAAAAAATTTTGAAAATATATTCGAAGTTTTTATGTATAATGTATTTAAAATGAAAAATATAACTTTTCCTAATATTATCATGATGAAATATGATACACAGCGAGAGAGATAGACTATTGTTTTTGTGTAATCATAAGTTGCTCGTCATACTCCGAGGGGTTATGGTCGTTCTGCTTTCTGAGCTAGATTGAACTGTAAGATTTCGTAAAACTTTGGATTGACACTGCTTCGTTACTAACTGGTCAATCTTCTCCAAATTGTAAACAAAAGCGGAACTCGCTAAAAGACGCAGCGCCATCTTTCTTATCTCAACTAAGGTACCAACATAAACTGCAAAGATCTTTATATCGGTCTTACAGTCTAATCAATATTCATGGGCAATCAGATCGCCCTTGTTTACAATCACCCCTGAAGAATCTGAAATAAACTTATATTTAACCCTGAAATAAACATTTATTAGTAAAGAACAATCTGACCATCAGACAATCAGAAAGAAAAACGATAGAAAGATCTTTGTCAATTTATAGTAGAGTACAGTCGACATCTTATACTAATATAATAAAGAGACAGCGTTTGTTTGTACACGTCACAAAATCTCAAAAACTACTTAACTGATTACAACAAAATTTTGATAGGATACATTTTTGGCATTGTGGAGTAACATAGGGTAGGTGTTGTATTAAAATATATCATAAATTATTAAAAAAATAAATCAGGGACTACTTATATACGCATAGCGTAGTAAGATGGGGGAACAACGGCGTGCCGCGGTCGTCCGGCGGAGTACACGCGCAGTCGCGCGTCTGCCACCAGGCGGCGACCGATAGCTGGTAGCGAACACGCACCTAAACAATTGTCGGCGAGGGGATAAGTAGGAGTGTGAAACCCGGTATGGAGCACAACACAACACACTCTCTCTCACACTCACACTTAAGTATGAAATAAAGTCCACCGCCCCTCGGCTTCTATACTCCACGCTACATGCTTAAGTGCCTCCCTCGCCCCCTTTTTCGTGGCAAGATGGCCACCGTACCCACCGCAGCCCCACCCTTTTTCTACACCCTTTCCTTCTCTACAATTTCTTCACTTTCGGGGTCTATAACCTTAAGGTTGGTTACCCAAATGGGAGGGGTTTTTAGCCGGTACAAACCCGGCACTGCCCATTCCATCTTGGGCGTCTTTTCGAAGATCTTCCCCTTCTCGGCCTTCAAAAAAAAAAAAAAAAAAAAAAAACCATGTGGAGCAAACCGTTTTTGAGTAAAATTTTTATTACTCGATGTATTGAATCTTCTCTTAGCGAATATTCTTACTGGCGGTTTCATTTTTGTAAATAATAGGACCTCCTATTATTCTATAAACAAATCTTAATTTCCCTAATTTATGAAATAGTATCAGTAGGTTATAAATCAAAATTATGCGATTAATATTATAGAAACTAATATTCTCACTGCAGGCCTTCCTAAAGGTGAAATAGCACAAATTCCTTACATCTCGATGATCCCGACAGTTACCCTTCCAATTTAAAAGACTACTATTTGGGTACAGGAACTCAGCGGCCAACATTAATTAATCACGATGAAAAAAATACCGAAAAATTGCGATTTGTAAGTAGCGTTTGCAAAATTATTTAGTTTGTCCCGCGTAGTTTTTCGTTTTTTCAGAAAAAAATCGAACAGTGTAACAGGTCATTTCGCAGTACAGTGGCTTGCGTTTACGTTAGAGATGGTTTAAGGATACATAAATATGATGAAACGTTTGCAAAATTTTTGAGGTTCACATATATGTACTGTGTTTTGGCATTTATTATAACTATTAGCAATAAAGAAATAATTTTGTTAACAGAGTATGATCACTAAGATTCAAAAGCGAATATGTGCACCTGCGCAAGAGATCTAGGGATTTTTTTCTTTATACAACTTTCATTTAAAAACAGTTACTACTACTAAATAATAAAATAAAGAAATAAAACAATTTAATATATTTTCTAATGATTATTTCTCTTTAGTAATACAGGCGGGCGCCGGAGGCGAACAACACTGGGTCGGCGGGTAAGGAGGTTTTGTTAAAGGATGTCATATACTCAGAAATTTTATAGATCTATCATTAAAAAAAAACAAAACATTTTTAAACAATTATTATATTACATTTATGTATTATAGCGTGGGCGAAGCCGCGACGGAGGGTGCTAGTAAGTAATAATTTTAATGTTTAAGGTACCAACAGCTAACGAGGAAGGTCACTCCTGTACCTGCAACTTCCACAAACTCTACCCCATCAAAGGATAAGTCTCCAAGCAACTCCTGCTTACCACCAGCATCAGCCAATACAGTAAAAGGGATATCTCTTTGATCTGAAACGCATCCACCAATACCGAGCTTTAATCACTAAATTTATAGAAGAAATATTTTTATTCTGATATGGACCTAATGCTAGGCCGACTAAGTGAGAATGCCGACTTTCAAATGCAGCTTCATACCTTCACGTACCCGGATACTCTATCCAAAGATCTACCTGTAGTATATTGTATAGTGCTGCCATCTTGGCCGTCTCCGCAGATTGGTATATACAGGATGATTCAATACCATCGCATTTGGTATATACCATTCGATAGATCGCGAAATTCTAAGAATGACGTAACTTTCTCGTTTTTCGATCTGACATGTAGTTTCCGAGATATTAATTGTTAAAAGCTTGTAAGATGAGCCAATCAGCGGGCAGCTACAGCGGGCGGCAGAAGCGGCGGAGAAAGATAGAAAGGAGAAGCGTGAAGAGGTGAGGCGTGCGCTCGCCCGTCTCGACGCTCGCGGTCGCGCGTACGCTTGCACCGAGCGCGAAGCGACAGAGACAATTGAAACTCTAACTCACACCGCGATGCGCTTACTTATTTTAATATTTATTTGATATAACAAATTTATCGAATTAAAAAATTAACTAAATATCTACCATTAAAGAATAACCATAAATTTTCATAATAAAAAAATGTGATGTTGCTAACGTCTAAAGATCCAGAAAATTTAGAGAATCTACCAAAAGTGTAGAAATACACAGTTAATATTAAAACTAATACACTAATCAAGAGAGTAAATAATACTTAGGAAAAAATGTACAAAAATACTGATAAATAAACGATGCATAATAACTGAAAGGTTGAAACTTGTTTGAAACTTAAAAGAGTTTTAAAAAATGAGATTTTAATTTAACTAAAATACTAAAAAACAATTATTTTTTATTGCTCAAATCACTCGAACTCAAAAAATATGGAACATAATTTAAGCCACAAAATTACGCATGGCGTCTCCAAAACATTCATCATATTAAATACAATACTATGTTAGGTAAGCAATAATGCTTCGTTAACATGATCAATAAAAATTTTGGAAAATATGATTTTTCACAATAATTTAAATTGATCGATTAACAGATTACCGAATATTTTGGAAAATACATTTAATGAAAAAGCAAGGGGCTTATTTTACACTCACGTAAAAATGAGGCCTAAAATCAAATTTTACGCTTATTGCATGAAACAGTAGATGACACCACAAGGGAGAAAAAAACTTGGACAGTCCAGAACTAGTAATAAATTACCATCATAGACGAAAGCGAGGATGGCAAACACGAGGTCTAGGCTGGCTAATTTTCCTCCAGAGTAGCGT
>UELU01135565.1:0-17602 GCA_900490025.1 Megastigmus dorsalis
AGGTCAAAAATGGCGATTTTCAAAAAATCAACCAATTTGAACCAAATTTGGTATATAAAGGATTTCGGGGTCGCTGGGGGGTTATTCTCTAACTATCTCACTGGTGAGATAGGCATATTTCTCTTTAAAGAAGAGCTCCGATTGGTCAAAACAGATTATCTCACAAGTGAGATAGTTAGAGAATAACCCCCCTGAATAATCTAAAATATAACGATCATTGCAAACCTCTTTTTAACGTTAAAATGCTTAACTCGAGAGTCCGGTTAACATGGTGTAAAAGCTTAGGGTTTACGTAATTTATTTTTTATCTAGTTATAATGCGTTATGGCTATTAGAGAAACAATTTATTTTAAAAAGCTCAAGTCGGGAACCCAGAGTTTTATTTAGAGAGTAAAAGCCTTAATCGGTTATTAAATAAATTTTTTGTATTGTCACAGAATGTTTTTGTGAGCTAAAATACTATATTAGAGGAATGTACTATACTGGAATTTGTCATTTTATCTACTTAAGATAATATGCTTTGTTCGACAGCTTCGGGTTATTAGCATAGGTGTAAAAGTCTAAAGCTTATTTATTTTTTAATCAAATCCCAAAGCGTTTTAGCTTAAATGTATAAAATAATAAATATCAGTCCAGTACATTCCTCTACTAAAGTATTTTAACTCGCAAAAAGATTCTCTGATTATCATATTTTGATTAAACAATATAAAAAATTTATTTAATAAACCATAAACTTTTACTCTCTAAATAAAACTTGGGGCTTTCGAATTAAGCTTTTTAAAATAAAATTGTTTCCCTAATTCTCATAAAGTATTATGACTACAAAAAATTTTTTCCTATTATCATGTTTTATATTTAACTAGATAAGAAATAAATTAAATAGACCCAAGGTTTTTCCACCCAATAACCCAATGCTCTTAATTAAGTACGGGACTTATCACGAAAAAAGATTTACTGATTATATGCTTGCAATAAGTTGTTCCAGTTCCAGAGCCCGAGTATACTAAACTTGGGGATCTGGAACTAAGGATTTTAACATAAAAGTGATTCTAATCGACATATTTGATAGGCAATTGTCTTTAGATAATTGTCTAGTTAGATAAAAAGTAGATTATATATTCTAGGCTAAATTAAAAAGATTAACTTAAACGTAGACTCATACACCCAATAATTGAAAAATTTCTAGTTGAGAGTTTGAACGTCAAAAATATATTCTGTGTAGGTTACATTTTACATACGATTCGATAAAAAATAAATCAATTTAACCCTAGACTTTTATATATCTAATGGTCTCGAGTAGAGTTTTTTATTAAGAAATGAGATTATTCGACCGCCAGATTTTAAATGCTGTTCGATGACAAATTGATTCAACTATAAACTGTTACTTCTATAAATAACCCGATGCATTTGAGTTAAGCTTTTTAACATCAAAATAGGTTCTCTGATAACTATTTATTTTTTATTCAACTAGAAAATATTTTATCATGAAACCGTATTTTTTGTAATAAAGATTTCTATACAAGTATTCTTAGATAGCCTCAAAATAATAATACTTCTGTATGTACTATAGTATTATAGTACAAAAAAATGTACTGTAGTACAAAAAAAAATGACATGGTCGAGATTCGAACCGGAACCCTGGCAAAAGGTCAAAATTCTACGCCATAGCCTGACGACCAAGCATGTTATGATTAATAAGTTGATTGAAACTAGTAATTAGTTTATGTAAAATTAGTTTATATAACACTCTTTCACACGCATAATATTATACATTTTTATCATAGGTGTACGCAATTTGGCAAACGAAAATGCTTGCGTCCCCGGCGCGCATTCAAACGGCCGGGCGAGCCGCACGCTTTTGTTGATGCTCCCTCCCCCATTTCCCCTTCTTGCACGAAGTCAGATTGTGCGTATAGGTCCGACACACGAAAAAAAGGAATAAATTTAAGAAAAATGCATTAGTTACTATATATATATATATATATATATTGATAAAAGGAACCAATATAAGGAAAAAAACTTTTGTTCTTTATATTTGTTCCATTTCCTCATATATATAGATATAATAACGAATGTATTTTCTTGTGTTTTATATTTGTTCCTGTTCCTATTTTTGTGCGTAGGGTCTTACAGTTCGGGACCTTTCACTTTAGCCGCTAGACACGGTGGATTGCGGGAGAAAGGACTTGGCTCGGCTGCGGCTATGTTGATCGTCGATCTCCCTGTTCATCTCTGGTTCTTCCAGATCAAATTTAGAACTTTGTAGGTCTGTGACCAAATTCATATAGATTATAAACTGACAAAGATTTTTCTATCGGTCTTACAGTCTATCAATTAAATCAATATTAATGGGCAATCAGATTGCCCATGTTTATAATCATCCCCTCAGAATCTGAAATAAACTTATAGTTAAACCTGAGAAAATATTTATTAGTAAAGGACAATCCGACCGCCCCCCACCACCAAAAATGCCCGACGTGCTCCTCCTCAGGAACTGAAATGAAATATAATATGGCGTCCAAAACCAGGTCAAAAGTGGCGATTTTCCAAAAATCAACCAATTTGAACCAAATTTGGTATATGAATGAATAAGGTTTGCACCTTTATATGCCAAATTTGGTCCAAATCGTTTAAATTTCAAAAATTTCGTACAACATCTTGGTTTCGCCATCTTGAATTTTGCAAATCTAACCTCAGATTCGTAATCAGGGGGGTTATTCTCTAACTATCTCACTTGTGAGATAATCTGTTTTGACCCATCGGAGCGCTTCTTTAAAGAGAAATATGCCTATCTCACCAGTGAGATAGTTAGAGAATAACCCCCCAGCGACCCCGAAAACCTTTATATACCAAATTTGGTTCAAATTGGTTGATTTTTTGAAAATCGCCATTTTTGACCTAATTTCAGACGCCATATTAAATCCTCCATTTCGGATTTCAAGTCACTATCGGTTCTATCTTTTAGAGAAACATAATATTCTACCAGATACAAAGCATTCGCATTCTACATTGATGGCTTCTTGTTCAAATTTCTGATTTTTGGAAAAAAAAAAATTTTAATATGCCATTTTTTGCTTTTAGTCGCCATTTTTAAAAAATGGCGCCATATAGAGCGATTCTGAGGTCAGATTCGGAACGAGCGTGAAAAAATACTACAGGGTACGAAGTTCTGTAAATATTGAATAATTTTTTTGTAAAGAACACAGCAGTTGAAAAGTTGGAGCAATTTATGCCATTTTGGTAGTAAGGGTTAATTCATGCAACAAATTACTATTAAAAAAATTATCAAATCTATTGTCTCTCTTAAAATCATTAATAACTTTAACTAAAGAGCTCCTATATTCTTTTTTTATACTCCATGCTAAAACTACTAATACCACTTTCTACCTGAGCGATGATATTCTTGATCGGAAGAGTTTTACTTGAATATAATATCTCAATCTTAAAACCCTTTGACATAATGTTTACCACTTCTTCTAGTATTACTTTGTCCGTTAAATTTCTAAACCAATTCTTATTAGCATTGTTGGTACGATTGTCTTGAGAATGCTTTCTATGTTTTAAATAATCAAATTTTCTTTTTAATTTATTCCTATGGTTATATTTTACCTTATCAAAGTGCCTCTTTTGACCAGGAAAAAATTCCTGCAAATCATTCCGTTCTACTTTATTACACAAATAGTTTTCAAGCTCTAATAAATATTTATTCAAACGATTAATTTCAAAATTCAAATCTCGAATTTCTAAATTGAGTAATTTATTTTTAAAAAAGAAAATATTTTTCCGTAGATCATAAGAAACTCTTTTCTTGTAATCCCGATAAAAATCCTTAGTATCAAATTTTTTTCTTAACCCATTAATGCCTGAATTGCAGGAAATTTTTCTCTGATTTTGATCCCATAAATTAAAATGAAATCGGTATCAGTACTTATTGAATCCAATCCTGCTCTACACGGTGCGATTTCTTAAAAAAGTGTAAAATAATTATTTATATTTTTTTTTGCAAATTTATGTTAAAAAATGCGTTTTTTTCATGATTTATTTGTTTAAATTTTTTTTTCTTACGTCAAATGGTTAAAATCATGCAATAAGATGTTAAACTTTCGAAATATGGCGGCAGTTTTTTTTAAATTTTTTTTCTGGAAATGCCAGGCTGATAAACAATGATAATAACAAATTATTATTCTAACATTGTTGTTTTAACTTGTTTTATGGCTTACTATGCTTACAATGCTCCAGTATTCACAAAAATTTACATACAGGGGTTTTTGGAGTTACTGATTACGAATCTGTTATCAGATTTGCAAAATTCAAAATGGCGGATCCAACATGGCTGACGAAACTTCGAAAAATGGTTCATTCTTCAAAAAAATTCGTAAATATGGGTTTTCGGGCCTGCTGATTACGAATCTGCTGTCAGATTTACAAAATTCTAAATGGCGGATCCAACATGGTGGACAAAATTTTGAAAAATGTTTGTTTCTTGAAAGAAGATTCGTAAGTAAGGGTTTTCCAGCTGTCAGATTCACAGAATAGAATGCATCGCCAATATCTCGCCATAATCTACTGTGTTGCGAACAGCAATTCCACAACTATGTTCAACTATTTTGTTTTTATGTTGTACCGTCTTTTGCCATTATATGAAATGTTTCCCAATTCTCACCGGGGGGAGGTAGACGATCACCGAGGATCATGTTTTTTTGTTTTTTTTTTTATTCTATTTTATACTTTTTTTTTACTGTTTTGTTCTTTTTTTATTTTTCTTTGTGAGTTTTGTCTTATCTAAATACATACTTACAGCTATTAACATTTAGAAAATTTTGGCAAACAAGTTGAGCAAATGTATAACTGACAATCTTTGCAGAAATAGTTAGTTCTCTTGCCGCATTTTTTCGAACAATATCTGATAAGATCGGCTATATTTATTACATGTTTTCTTTTATTTCTTCTGATTTAGGTTTCACATAACTTTTAACAATACTTAATGCTACGTCTTTTATCGCAAATTTTTTATCATTTGCACATACAGAATTCCATAAAACGGTCGAATTTGTAATTGATGATTGAATTATGCGGATGAATATGATCCACGTTCATTTTTTTTGATCGCACAATAGGCATCGCTCGGTTGCAATGCATATCGTGTATATCAACTCCTCCCATGAACTGATTATTGACAGTAACAGCTTTCGGAAATGGAATATCTACTTTCTTTTTTTTTCTCTTTACTATAACGTTTTCCGAAGTCTGCGGTGTTACACCTGCAGCCATAGATAAAACATTTACGATTTTTAAATCTTTGAGTGTTACAAAAATTCAACCCGCTATTCTTTTCATATTTGACGTCATAAGCTCCTCTAGGTGCATCTTTAGGAATATTGTTTTCTTCGTTTAAGCGATTCGCTCTTACCGTACCAGTCGCACGTAAGCCCCCCTTCTTTAGATGAACGAGCAGATCGGGACAACAAAACAGATTGTCAAAGTATATGTGATATTGGTTGAATTTTCTGATTGAAGTATTCAAAGTAAGTTGTTCTAACATTTTGAGAACAACGCGACTGCCCATATTGCACTTTGACAAAACACCACTCACGTCTGAATTTTTCCCGCAGTAAATTTCGCAGTCAAATAAGTCTCCATTTGACCCACATAATGCCTACATTTTTATCCCGTATCTAATAGACTTACCTTTTATAAATTGCTTTAAGACATTTCTTCCAAAATAAGTGTAGTTGAAAACACACCAAATTTCTGGATGTTTTTCCTAAAAATGTCAAAAATTGGTCGAACTCTTCAGACTTTATCGCTCTACTTAGTATCCTGTGGCTTGCGATGTTTTATTTTGGCTTTTATTGTTTCAAAGTTGTCTCGACTCATCGCACATGTCACTAGGTCAGATCTCAAAAATGGGTCGAGTGACCAATAATCCCCTTGCGCTAATCTCTTATTGAAGGTAGTAAAAATAAGAATTCATAGAAAAACATCAAAATCCTCGTAACATAAGTCAAATCCATTTGCTTTTGTAGAATCAATAATGTATTCTTTCAAATCCCTTGAAAAAAACCATTCAAACAGTTCTACTGTCTCATTCTCAAGAGGCTCTTTATAGCTTTTCTCTCCGTTCACCCATACGTATTGATGATTTTCTTCCATTCTTTTTGAGATGCAGTGTATGCTTCAGCCGTTTCACGGAAACTAGTGCTGAACAAATTCTCAAAATTCTCTACGTCGTTCTCACATTCATCTGAATCGAATCCCTCTGCATCGCTTATATTATCTGAATCACCAGGTTCATTTCCATTTGGAACAAGAATCATCTGAACATGATCATCGCATTCATTCAATTCAATTTGATCTCGAGAATTTTCTTTCTTTTCTGAATAATCTGATGCAAGCTCTGTTCTTGCTCTTTTTCTGGGTATTATCGGAAATGAAAAATAAAAAATAGATGTTGAAAGGGAATGTTGCTCACCACCTTTTCTTTATATTGTTAGAAATATCGAAAACTTTTAGAAATATCGAATGAAACAGTGACGACAATTGTTTGAAAAATTTTTGAAAAGAACTGTTGAAGAATTACTGATAGTATTATTAGAAGTGGATCTGATAAGAAATATTTGAAATAGCTCTGAAGAGAAATACAAAAACTACAAAACTGAAAAATAAATCAACAAATAAACTGCGAAAAATAATCTTGAGAAAAAGCAAAATAAGTGTTAAAGAAAACTGCAAAATATAGTTCTGAAAAAAGAACTGCAAAAACCATTTTGTATCAACTTTATCGAGAGATGAAAATTTTTTCCAAATTTTTGTCATCATATTGGATTTACCGCTTTGAATTTTGTGAATCTGACAACTGATTCGTAATCGGCAACCTCAAAAACCCAACCCAACCCAATCCAACCCTTATTTACGAATCGTCTTTCAAAAAAAAAATATTTTCCAAAATTTTGTCCACCATGTTGGATCCGCCATTTAGAATTTTGTAAATCTGACAGCAGATTCATAATCAGCAGGCCCGAAAACCCATATTTACGAATTTTTTTGAAGAATGAACCATTTTTCGAAGTTTCGTCAGCCATGTTGGATCCGCCATTTTGAATTTTGCAAATCTGATAACAGATTCGTAATCAGTAACTCCAAAAACCCCTGTATGTAAATTTTTGTGAATACTGGAGCATTGAAAGTATTGTAAGCCATAAAACAAGCTAAAACAACAATATTCGAATGATAATTTGTTATTATGATTGTTTATCAGCCAGGTATTTCCAGAAAAAAAATTTAAAAAAAACTGCCGCCATATTTCGAAAGTTTAACATCTTATAGCACGATTATAAACGTTTGCAGTAAGAAAAAAAAATTCTTTTTCGATCGAAATAGGTCATTTTAAACAAAAAAAATCATGAAAAAACGCATTTTTTAATATAAATTTGCAAAAAAAATATATAAATAATTATTTTACACTTTTTTAAGAAATCGCATCGTGTAGAGCGGACCCGAAGACATAAAATAAGGTTGGTTTCAATAAGTACTGATACCGATTTCATTTTAATTTATGGGATCAAAATCAGTGGTACAATTTTCTGCAATTCATGCATTAATGGGTTAATATGATTAGGAAAAATATTTGATTTTTTACATCTAAGAAGAAAAGTAAGTTGTTCCTTTAAAATTATGTTCCTTAAAACCATTTTTACCGATTTTGAATAATAATCTCCCATAAAAAGAACATTGTCTGAATTGTTTGCAGTCTTTCGATTTCGGGAGTGTGGAGGTTTTAGAACAGGGAATTAGTAATAAATATAAGAAAGAGTGTTTTGAGAGTATCCACATTGTTGCGTCGCAACACAGTTAGCATAGCGCGCGTGCGCGACAAGTGTGAATGTGGGCCAAGTTCACGCGCGGAACGGCGAGAGGCGGCAGCACGAGTCGCTTCCGTTTCCCGCTGAAACGCGGTGGAACTCGCGCCTCGCGGCGTGGAGGCGAATATTCTCGCGCCGGTAGTCAAACAGTAAGCAACCTGCGAAACGGTCAGAGCCCTACCCCTCAAAAGACACAAGCAAATGTAATGCGCACACGTGTAACCCCGAATAAAAGACACAACCAAAACGTATTGCGCACCACATCGCCTCCCGGTCGACCAACTATATCGCCTACCAGGCGAACAACGATATCGCCTTCCAGGCGAACGACTGTATTGCCTTTCGGACGACCAACGATCCCGTCGTCACCTTCGAGGCGAAACCGACTTCGCCTCCTGGGTGGTGACCTACGTGCGTGTGTGAGTGTGTATGGCGCGAACTCGCGAATCGTCGGGTCACCCACGTGGGTGCACCCATGAAAGCGAGCGTAACTTCGTGTTACTTCGTGCTTGCGACGTCATTCATTTCTCAATTCTTAACTTCTCTTTTATCCGTGTAATTTCCTCAATTGTAGCATTTTTAATAAAAGGGTTTTTTATGTCGTTATAGACTTTTTCCCTAAAATCTCGATTCTTTATTGTGTTTTCCCTTGTGCAATCTAATCTTAAAATCAAACTAACAGTAAATCAACAAAAGTAAATTTTAACAATTAAAAACTAAGCTAACAATCTTAACAAAATTAATAAAATTAAAATCTTAAACAAAATTCAGTTATCATGCCACGTAGGGCATGATAACCTATCAACGTCAAAACACACATTCTAAGGAATCGAAATAATGTTAATTTAATGATAGAGTCAACTAAATTAGATAACATTTATGATTCTTTATTAATTGAAGGGGGTAATATCCCTATAGGCTGTATTTGCCTATATTCACCTGAAATAAAAAAAACCAATGCATTAATTACATTTAATACAATATATATCATATGTTTAACTATAATTTATGCCAATTTTAATATGAAAAATCAAATAATTTCATGGGAACTTGCTAATATTACTTCAGCAACATATTCTGACTACGCGCAGGATCTTGACCCAACCATATGATGGATTTTGCTCTATAATGTCTCAAAATGTCTGTAAAAGACTACTTGAGGACCTAACGTTATTTATATAGGCAAGAAATAAGACCCAGAAGTTTTGAAAAAAAATATTGCTCGGTAAGCAAAAAAAATTCTTAAATTTCTACTTCTTGTCATATTTACAATGATACTTACATGTTCATTTGAATTTTGGTTAATATAAATAGCGTTAGGTCCTCCAGTATGTTATTACAAATATTTTAAGATCTCATATGTGAAAATCCATCCAATAGGTCCTCTAGGATTCTACGCGTAGACTCTAAAAACATATAAAGGAGATAAATCAATTTAAAGTTAAATATTAACATGATGCTTAATATATTTAATATACTTACCTAAACTGTTTCTTCATTTTACTCCTGTTAAAAGTAAACATTTTCCTTAAAAAAGGTAATGTTGCAGTATTCGCATAACCTGAAAGACAATTATATCAGGTAAATTATGCAGCATATGTATACGTATAAAACAATACATAAAATCATTGTGATTATATAGTTTTAAACTCTTTGAATAATATACTTACATGTTTATTATTGGAACACATATACATTTAATATGACTTGTTTACAGTCCAGTCCAGCATGTGCAGGCAAAGATGAGACATAACTTTCTTGCCTGGAAAAAGAAATCACACAAAGAAACACTTTTTTCATATAACACTAGTCACATGTAAAGCAGGAATACTTATCTGATCTCATTGAATTTCTTCGTTGAAAATTCTTTTATTTTGGATCATACTTTTGTGACGTGGGAACCACGTCACGTATATAATTTATTTAATAAATACCCGAGCAGAACAGCGAGTCCCGCAGCCGAAAACCGACGACACGTCCGAGCCGAAAAATTAAATTAAAATACACCGCGTAACCGCGAATATTCTTTTTTCTTATATTTGTCCGGGGGAGCGAGCGAGAGAGCGAGAGAGAGAGAGAGAGAGAGAGAGAGAGAGAGAGAGAGAGAGGACACCGAAGTGACAGGCCGGGCCTGCACGAGAGCGAGAGAGAAACCGAAGTCGTCTTACCAGGGCTTTTCTGGCCGGCCACAGCCCTCGAGACAACGTACACCGAGAGATTCCGGGGCCGCGAAAAGTAGGAGTATAGGTTGTAGGGAGAGAGAGAGAGATAACGAGAGAGGCGTAAGGGGCCAGAAACGGTGATGGTAGCGCGAGAGAGATAGCGACGGAGTAGGAATACGGGAGTACGAGAAAGAGAGAAAGGGGGAGAGGTCAAGAGATTACGGATTCAAATGCGCGCGAGTTATGTGACTCAGCCTCCAAGCATCTTTAGCCATCGGTAGCTCGACCACCTTATCACCTCAACGGAAATGCTACAGACTAAACATCGTGCAGCTGCATCTGTGGCCTAGACGACAAAGAAGATGACCAAGACAATAGCAGAAAGACAATAGAATATGAATACTATAAATATTACCCTCGTACCGGCGACGGGTTACTCTGTCGGGCATCCAAGCTGTGTAGACATGTCTGAATAAAAAAAAATATTTGAATCTACTTACCTTAATTATTTGTTTGAGTGTTATGAGTGTGTTCCATCATCCGCGATCGGCCTCTCTCACGACCACCAACATAACTGGCGCTGCGGACAGGATACTGCGAGGCTGTCAAATTCGGATTCACCTCCAACTTACCGGACAGAAATCTCTGACGAAAGAAGCAGCTGGTGTTTCAACCCCATCGTCGAGTACACACGTCAAGCTGGCATTGAGTCACCAGAAATCTTCAAAGAAGAAAAGTAAGTCTTTGAAATTTTCTATTCTTTCCTGCCTAATCCCTACCTATACGATTGATCACCTTGACGGTTTTTCATAAATATGACTCAGGTTACGGCAGAACAATTTAAAGTAAGATTAGCTATATGGCGCGACGCGCTCCCCATATACGAAGGAGGAACTAGATTTTTATCACATTTTATTCAACAATGTGAAAAATTTATTGAAACGTTGCACACTAACGATGAATTGATTAACGAATCACTGTTTGCCCTTATTAAAGCGAAAATACGGGGAGAAGCACTTGATTTAATAGTAGCAAAAAAACCTGCAAATTGGACTGAGTGCAAAACAATATTAATTAACAGATACAGCGACCCAAGTTCCAAAGAAATATTATTCAATAAACTTAGTACGTGTTACCAAGCATACAATCAAACGTATGAAAAATACGCGGATGAAGTTAAAAGTAGATTGAATAAAATAAAAGAACATATACAATTAAACATTGTCGAAGCCAATACAATTAAAATGAAGAACGAATTTTATGAAAATGTTGCCAAAAATGTTTTTATAAATGGAATAAAAGAACCGTACCATTCCCACTTAATTCATTTCGAATTAAAAGATATTGAAGATTGCTTGACGAAATGCCGCAAAGACGACAATCATGAACAGCAAGCTTCATTTCTCACTTTCATGAGGCAAAGAGAAAATAAAACCAAAACAAATACAGTTAATGCAACCACGAGTCCAAAACATTTACCTAACGCACTTCAGGAAATTCGAATCCTTTCCAACCACGTCTTATTACTACACAAACGCCATTCGTACCATTAAATTTTGGAAATAATAATTTGAGACAAAATAATCCCCAATTTAAACGTCAAAATTATCAATCTACTTCGATGTCTATAAGCACAAGAAATTCTAGCAGACCGAATAATAACTTCAATAGACCAGGTAATCATCAGGTACAACCGAATTCTGCACCCAAAGCAAATCAAAGTAATACAAATCCAACGAACAATAATTTTGCACCGAGAATAAACCATTTCTTTAGAAGTACGGGATCCCCGAATTTAATCTCTGAAGAACTTCACCACCAGGAAGATCAACAAAATGAAGCGAATTATCAAGAAACGGATTTTACAAAACAAGAGGCTATTTATTGTGAAGAAGAGGAAACCGTTAGCTACGAAAATTTTCATCAGGACCCCAATTTAACGCAAGAGATGTGATAAATTTAAATAATATTGGAAATCTGCCCGAATTGCCACATCTCGTAACTTCAAATCCGCCATTAAAAGTACTTATTGATGCTGGAGCCTCATCATCTATTATTAATCCAGAAATTGCTAATCAATTATTTTCGGATCACATTTTTCCGTATAGTTTCGAAGTTAAATCCATGCATAAAATAACGAAAGGCTCACACGCTCTTACTTTTCCAATTTTACGAGAATTCGGAGAAAATACACCAATCACATTTCTCATAGCACCTTGGCATTCTACTTATGATTGCCTGATCGGGCATAAAGACTTACGAAAATTGGAGGCCAATGTAAATTACAAATCTCAAACATTTAGCACACCAAATTTCGAAATAAATTATTGGAAAAATATTACCGACAAATGCAAGGCCGTTGGAGTTAATCACTTAAAAAATTTAACTGTACAGATAAGAACTGATCACATGAACAGCGAGGAAAGAGATAAGATTACCGCACTGTGTCAGAAGTACACTGACTGCTTCTATTATGAAGAGGACAAATTATCAGCTACTACTGCAGTCTCACATAACATCCGAACAAAAGACGATCATCCCATCTACGTGAAAAGCTTTCGCTACCCATATCACTTAAAGCAGGAAATACAAGATCAAATCAGAAAATTTCTACAAAATGAAATAATTCGTCCAAGTAACTCACCTTATTCTTCACCCGTTTGGATTATAAAGAAAAAACCCGATGCAAGTGGACGACAAAAATGGAGAATGGTTATTGATTATCGAAAATTGAACGACGTTACTATAGAAGATAAATACCCCCTTCCAAGGATGGAGGATATTTTAGAAAATTTGGGTAAATGCACTTATTTTACTACACTGGATTTGGCTCAGGGGTTTCATCAAATTCCTGTAGATACAGACTCTGTGGAAAAACAGCTTTTACTGTAGAAAATGGACATTACGAATATATACGCATGCCTTTTGGCTTAAAAAATGCCCCTACAACCTTTCAAAGAATGATGGACAAGATATTAAGGAAATATTTGCACAAATTTTGTTTCGTCTACATGGATGACATAGTAATATTTTCAAAACCACTTCAACAACATTTACAGCATTTAAAATGTATATTTGACGAATTAAAAACACACGGCTTGAAAATACAATTAGATAAAAGCGAATTTTTACGAAAAGAAGTTCCATTTTTGGGACACGTTACACCACAAGGAATTACACCGAACCCAGACAAAATCGATGCGATTTTAAAATATCCATTACCGACAACACAAAAAGAAATCAAAGCATTTTTAGGACTTATTGGTTATTATAGAAAATTTATTAAAGACTTTGCAAAAATTACAAAACCATTTACAAAAGGACTTAAGAAAGGAGCAAAAATAGATTGCGAAGACGAAGATTATAGCGAAGCATTTAATAAGTGTAAGGAATTAATCACAAATGCACCAGTATTGAAATATTCTGATTTTGACAAAGAATTTCACATAACTTCGGTTGCATCGAAAATCGCAATTGGAGCTGTCTTATCTCAAGAAGAACATCCCGTATCATATTTTTCAAGAACTCTAAATTCAGCTCAACAAAATTATTCCGCAATTGAAAAAGAATTATTAGCCATAGTTGACGCTTGTAAACATTTTCGACCGTATATATATGGAAAAAAATTCATTATTGAGACCGATCATAAGCCACTTACTTGGCTCTGGTCCCTGAAAACGCCTAATTCAAGATTAATTCGTTGGAGAATCAAATTAGAAGAATATGATTATGAGGTAAAATATAAAAAAGGATGGGAAAATAATGTAGCGGATGCCTTAAGTTGAGTTGAAATAAACATAGAAGAGGAAACTAAAGAAGACGATTTACTTTCAATGATACCCCAAGCACCAGATGAGGCTCCCCTCACCGCCGAAGAAATGGATCAAATGTTTGACGATGATAATCTGACGACTGTACACTCTGCCGAAGAGAACCCGGTATTTTCTTTACCCATATCGGATAAAAATGTCCTCGCGTTTAATTATAGCATTATAATTAAAGGAGGTAACGACTACCAGGTGAAAACGACAAAAGACAAACTTAAGGTGCAATATACTGTCGAAATAAACAAGCAAAACGCAGAAACACAAATAATTAAATTTTTCAATGAGAATATAAAACCAGATAAACAATACGGTGTCTACTTTGTGACAGAAGAATTGGAAAAAATCACTTACCGAATATTGAGAGAATATTTTAACGAAAAATTAAAATTAACCAAGACAAATACTTGTACACCTGTAACTAATAGAAACAACTTTATGAAAGAATTAGAGAAATATCATAACAGCAATCATAACGGAATTCAAGAAACGATAGCGCATTTTAAGAAAAAATTGTATATTCTCAATATGGATTGTATTATTCAAAATTATATAAATCAATGCGAAGTCTGTCTTGAACACAAATACGAAAGAAGACCGTACGAAACCGATGCCTACGGAGCTATAATAGCTAATAGACCTCTGCAGCACATACACTTAGACGTCTTTCATTTCAATAAAGAAAAATTTATCACAATCATAGACATATTCTCAAAATATGCTCAAGCTTATCATCTACCTGATGGAAATGCCACTACAGTAATAAATAAATTACGCCATTTTACTTCACATCATAATTTCCCGGACAAGATTACGACAGATAATGGAAGCGAATTTAATTCCACAATATTCAAAAAATTTTGCCGAATTCACAAAATTGAATATCATCAAACTACCATAAATAGACATACCTCTAATGGGCCGATAGAAAGATTGCACTCTACTTTGAAAGAAAAATTGAGTATATTAACAGATCAAAATCCTAAAGAAACTGCGAAAAATCACATGACTTCTGCTATCTTAATATATAATCAGAGCATTCATTCAACTACAAATTTTACACCTCTTGACTTACTGTATGGACTTTATGAAGAATTACATAAGCATGTTATAGATCCCGATGCCGATACAATCGAAAAATATAACGAAATCAGAAAAAGGGAAATTTTACCTTTCTTTAATAAACTATATCAAAAACAGAAAGAACAACAAAAACTTCCTGACAGCTCAGATAAAACGTTAGAAAACAAAGAATTATTTATTAAAACGCATCAGCAACAACGCGATAAAACAGCGCCCCGTTATCAAAAATTGCTCGTCGAAAAGCAATTAGGTCCCTCATTAGACTGCTATATACACGGTCAACTACGCCGTTACAATTTGAGAAGTGCTAAGAAACTAAGAAAAACTTCTTAACTTTTCAGGAAGATGAAGACAGCTGTGACTGAAAGAAGAGACTTCAACGCATCATTCGCTATCCCAATCGTCCTTTCGCACGCGATTCGAGTGAGGAGGTGAACGAGGCTGCGTTTCTTGGCGCTGCAGCAGGCCGAGAGAATGACCGTAAGTGGTCCGTCATTATCCTACGAAGTGCGCGTTTCGTCCTCCGGGCAGCCGAGCCTCGCCGCTGGAGACTCTGCTGACGTACACTCGACATAGACAGAGAGACAGGGAGAGAAGAAATTGAGCTAACCCAAGTAAGCTAACGTGATATCACGTGGGAAGACCGACGGGGGAAGCGTTCGCGGGAGTAGAGTTGCGTGGGGCAACAAGAGTCGTGGAAAGTGGCGTCTTGTTCGGGATAACGGCTCGGCGTACAAGCGGTTCTCGGCTTTGGTGGAACTTTGTGCGAGGAAGAGAGAGAGAGAGAGAGAGAGAGAGAGAGAGAGAGTGAATGAGTGAGAGAGTGTTACGTAGGGATCATCTAGTGATTGCGATTTCTGTGCGAGAGAGAGAGGAGATAGAGTATCGCTTATTACTTGTTCGTGAGAGATAGATAAATAGATAGATATTTGTTTATTTGTAAATATTTACAAAAAAGTATAACATACATAATTACACATATTTTTCTTTTACAATTACAATAAGATTACATCGAGTCAAGATTATGATTATTGCACTTACTGTGATATGACAGATTCGCTTACTCAGATATATTAAACTATTTACAAATCAGTCTTAAGTATTGCACAAACCTATTACCAATATCACAGCGCGTCTCATAAAATACAAATAAACAGAAGTTACAGAATCAGTCGATATCTATCATATAACAATACATTTAAAAATAAAAGTCAATCATTCAGTCTACTCATTCATTCGTCGACACACTCACGCTAATAAATACACTCACACTTTAAAATCAATGTATAGGGGATATAACGAAATAAGTTAACATACAGCTCATTCGATTGCCCCTAGTGTGACGTGTAAGTCATTCAATTTATAACTATGACTATAATCTATGCATATTGCGGACCGAGATCACAGGCTCCGTCCCTGGATGACTAGGCATCAAGGTCGAGAAGGTGTTTAAGCACCGCCGTCTTGAATCCGCGCAAACATGGAATGTTGCGCAGATTGGCTGGGAGAGAGTTCCAGAAGCACGCACAATGGACCTGGCAAGATCTCATACCAGTTTCCGTGCGCACTCCTGGCACCGAGAGTTCTTGTGCATCACCCCTGATAGCGCACCTGGGCTGGTGTTTATTGAAAAAAGCCGCTAAATAACCTGGTTCATTTAGTCGGAGAATTTTATACATTAAAATGGCGGCGAAATACATCCTCCGACTGTCAACGCGCAATCATCCCAGCTGCTTTCTATAAGGGGTGACGTGCTCATCCCTCCTGACACCGTAGATAAATCGCACACATGTGTTGTTCAGTCTCTGTAGTCTAGTTCTTTGTTCGCCGGACGCGTCAAGACACACTACAGCGCAGTAGTCAAGATGTCGTAAGATTAGAGCTTCAAACAGTCTGCTGCGCAAAGCCTCGGTGGTACATGCCCTTATAAACCGCAGGCTGTAAAGGGCTTTGTTGACTTTTTTAGTAATACAATCGACCTGCGGTTTCCACGTTAATTTACTATCTAATGTAACACCGAGACTCACGACGGCGCAGTGTGTAAAAATTTTTTGGACCAAAAATTGGATAAAATTTGGACTAGATATACATTGAGTAGTGTAGAATAAAAGAACAATATCAGGAACACCCAAAAATAATTTTCAGATCCAGAAAATCCGAGGCAAAATGAGGTACTTTCGTTTTTTAATTATAAATCTGGCCATACGTTTACAACTCGTGTTACTTTTATTGTATAAACAGTGTTTCTTATATATTTCAATCGAACAAACATCAATCCATCGAAAAAAGTAACCTACAATTTTTTTTCTCCAGAAAAATCGATTAAACTTGAAAAAATGTGTTTTTTATGGTCAAAAAGAAAATATTTCTTCTCAAACCTGAATGCAACGATAAAATGTTTCTTAAACGGCTTGCGATAATTCAAAGGAAACTTTTTAAAGCAAAATACTGCCGAAAATGTATAACATAACCTATAAACAGCTTTTCCGGATGGAAAATACTAAGCTTATTACTCCGTTCTAACTGAATAATGTAATTTAAATGAAAACTTGACATAGACTCGGAAAATTTAAATATCAAAGAATTCTTACATTAATAAAATTATGCAAAAAACGATAAAAATATGTCACATATCCAAAATTTTGTCCAAAGTCGGAAAATTCAAGAAAAA
>UELU01135569.1:0-12523 GCA_900490025.1 Megastigmus dorsalis
TTTTTACAATACATATGTAAAATATATACATATATTGGAATTTGCCTTTTTTATCAAATTTGTAATGACATATAAATTATAAAATTTATTTAATAAAATATCATAGCAACTTTTTTCGATTTTTTTTATAATGTTATATGCATATAAAATATATTATATATATAAAAATTTTTTATTTAAGTATTGTATTGTGGTCATAAGAGTTGACATAATCTACAATAAAGTTAATGAAATAATCTATTTTATGAAAAATCGTAAATTGTAAAAATATTTTTGTAAGATACAGTTTAATACTGCACGTCGAAATTGTTTTATGAAAATATATAAATATTATTTTTTAAAACAATTATATTATAAAAATAAAATCCTAACCCCATACACTAACACACCCCGAGCTAATGTAATTTTACAGTATTAATAATATTACATAAATTTTTTACGTATATAAATATGAATAATGTAGCATGTTAAATGTGTAGAAAAGTGATCAATTCTACGGCATCAAAACATGTAAATCGCGAGCGAAGCGAGCGTTCTTTGCTAGTATTAATTAATTCAATTAATTAATCGGGGACTTGAATTTAATTGTAGTACTTGGAGAAAACAGGTTCTGCTTCAAGCTGTGAATGGCGGGATATAGCAAAACGTATGCGCACTAGATAAGCACAACGTTGCGCGATAGACCTCGAAGCCGCCGGGTAAAACGGAAAACTCGATTGGCGCGAATCCTATTTTATGGTACTCTGCGCATAGTACGAAAATGTTTTACCATTCTGCCTCTTCTGCTCGCGGCTGTTTATTGAGTTGTTGGCCATCCATAGTACGGTATACACCGCTCTATAGTATCAACAACTCAATTCTCAAGACGTTTAAAACCATGGGAGAAGAAAGCAAAAGGAAGTGTGAGGACTGGCTAAAAAAGATTTGTTATGACAGTGACATGAAGTGGCTGAAGCTATTACTGTTGAATGGGGAGGAACTCAACAAGATCCAGAATTCTGGGTAGATAGCTACCCAAAATTGCCGGACGATTTGAGCGCGAGACTGAGACTGGCCTATGAAGTCCAGTCCAAAAAAAGGATAAAAACAGGTAAGAATCTTATTACTAATAATAAAAATAGTTTTTCGGTCCGCGAAAAGCTTCACAGCGCGATTTCTTTGAATAAAGAAAATGCAAAAATACATCAATCAAAACGCAGTGATTCGTGAATACCTTGAATTCCACAAGGAGTCGGTGACAAGACGTCGACGGACAAATTATGTTACAGCGCATGCGAATGTCACTGCCGGAAATATTCAAATTCTCTGGGATTTCCAAGCGTTAATCGCTAATATTTTCATTTTATTAAATCAAGATAATCATTTTAAGACAATCGTTTAGGTACATAAATGAATATCGAAAAAGAAATCCATATATTAGAAGATTTCTAATTTATTGGTATTTTAAATATAGCTATGGGATTATATCAGTTATTTTTAATTAAAAAACAATATTTGAAATTAGGCATATCAAAAAATATTTGTTAAATATTAATAAAATTTATAAAAATAGTTTTATAACTTTTTAATAAATATTATATTAAATAAACCCATAATTTATGAGCATGCACTTTGAACTTTATCTTGGACAAAAAGAAAATTACTAATTTTTCTTGAGTCATTAGAATTACCGTAAGTGATTTTTCTTGCAGAAAAAGACAGAATAATTAACACTTATTTAAATGAAAGTAGCAAAAAGATTCATTAGCTGTTTTAAAATCAATTTAAAATTCAGATACATGAATAAAGTAAGAACAATGTTTAACTATTCACGTTCAATATGATGGATGGATTCAGACAGCAAAAATTGCATTTTAATATGGTTGTTACCAGTAGATAAGCAAAGCGGTTCTGGCTCACTGGATCAGAGCGGATTCTGACTCAGAGCGGATTCTGGCTCAGAGCGGGTTCTGGCTCACTGGATCAGAGCGGATTCTGGCTCAGAGCGGGTTCTGGATCACTGGATCAGAGCGGATTCTGGCTCACTGGCTCAGAGCGGATTCTGGCTCACTGGCTCAGAGCGGATTCTGGCTCACTGGCTCAGAGCGGGTTCTGGCTCAGTGGGGATTTTGGCTCATGAGGTTTGCGTGCAAATCTGCAAGCTGAAAAAAGTCACGAACGAGCAGCAGACACGTAGTATAGCATGTGTATATACTTGTTCGTGCTTACGGGTGCTCGCGGACATAAGTATTAAAATATTTTATTGTTATTAAATTAATAATTCATTTAACATTATTTAATCCTTTTTTTAACTGACTTCTTACTTATTTTCTCTTTCTCAAATCAACTTATACTTTTTTATTTAATCAAATTGATTTAAAACATTTTATGTAGCATCTGTAAGACTATTTATATTAAATAACCTCGTCCGTCTGCTTGTGCTAAATTTTATTATGTACTTATAACGTAGGTACCATTCCTTGTCACGACGCTGGCACATCTACAGTGATTGATGATTCATTAAGTGAATGCGATGATACTGATAATGAATCTAATGCTGATATCGATTCTGATGTTTCTAATTATGATAATGACAGCTGCGCTGAAGATTCGAATAATGACAGTGCGGATGAAACTGAAGAGTCAGACACAGATAGCGATGAAGACGACCAAGAAAATAATTTTTTTGATAACGCTTGTGAGCCACTGTATGAAGGAACTCTACTTTCCGTAGTAGAAAGTATGTTGTCAATATTAATTCTTGTTATCAGACATAAAGTATCAGGAGTCCTTTTAACAAGTATTTTAGAATTAATTTCATTGCACTGTCCTAAGCCAAACTACTGTTTGATAACTCTGTTCAAATTTAAAAAATTTGTTAGTCACATAAAAGCGCCATTAAAGCGTCATTTTTACTGTTTACAGTGCAATGCCAAACTGTTTAATAAATTTTGCTCTGACTGCAATACTAATATGTACGTTAATTACTTCTTAGAAATGCCAATTTTATCACAATTGCAAAAAATGTACATGAGACCGGGATTCTGCGACTTATTAAAGCTTCGATTTACGCGAGAAAAGAAAAACACTGCAAATTACGAAGACTTGTACGACGGTGAAATTTATCAATCTCTTATAAGTGAAAAATTTTTTGACAGTCCATATAATATAACACTAATGTGGAATACGGATGGTGTAGCCTTATTCAAGTCATCGAAATTCAATATTTGGCCTTTGTATTTTGTTATTAGTGAATTACCTTTTAAGGAAAGATTTAAAAAGGAAAATGTTATATTTGCCGGGTTGTGGTTTGGATACACAGAACCATGTCCGAATATGTTTTTAGGTGTATTTTTAGATGATTTAAAACAATTATATGATGGCGCGAGTTTTAAGATGTGGAATACTGAAGTTCCAGTACAAGTAAAAGGCATAGTAATCTATGGTACTTGCGATTTGCCTGCAAAAGCATTGTTTTTAAATGTGAAAAAGTTTAATGGCGACTATGGCTGCGCAGTGTGCAAAATTCGAACAAAAAGAATCAACAAAGTACAAACTTACCCTTATAAAAAGAAATTAGAGTTAAGAACCACAGCAGAAACTAGAGTTTTTGCAAAAGTAGCATGTGAAACAGGGAAAACGCACTTTGGCGTTAAAGAGCCTTCGATTCTCGATTTGTTTGTTCATAATTATATTTTCTCAACTGCAATTGATATTATGCACTGCGCTTATGAAGGAGTAATGAAAAAACTTATGAAAATGTGGTTCGATCCAAAGTTTCGAAATCATCCAGCTTCATTAATTACTTTCACTAACGTTATCAATGCTAGAATTCGCGCTTTGCAACCACCGTCTTTTATAACTAGGATTCCGAGAAGACTCGTAGATCTCAAGTATTTTAAGGCATCTGAGTATGAAACTTTTCTTTTTTTTTATGGTTTACCAATTTTAAAGGACATTATGCCTGACCAGTACTTTGATCATCATATCCTATTAGTATTAGGATTGACTCTTTTAAACAAATGCAGTATCAGTCAACAAGACCTAATTAAAGCTTCACAAGTTCTTACTGAGTATGTATCGCGATACGATTTTCTGTAAGGTGCAAAGCACATGTCGTGTAATTTACATTTATTGCTGCATTTGCCAGACGCAGTCAGAAAATTTGGACCTCTGTGGGGAACCTCATGTTTCCTGTTTGAAAATTTGAACGGTATTTTGAAAAGTTATGTACATGGTTCGAAGTATACACAGCTACAAATTTATTCTGCAGTTTCAAATTTTATAAGTGTAGCTGAATTGAAAGAATATTTTTTAACTAACGGAAGCGATGTTTATAATTTTTGCACTAAATTAGAATCATCGGGTATATACCGTCGCAAACTGCATTATATTGACAACGAAACCTTTGCAGTTGGGAAATTTGAGAAAATAAAAAATTTATTAAGGCATATAAAAAGTGCTTTTTCAATACAAATCGATGATCATATGCAATTTTTCCAATTTCAAAAATTATTGAAAAATGGTGTATTTTACGAATCAGATTTGTGTACAAAAAAAAAGAAAACTAATTCTTGTTACTGTATATATAATATAAACAATATTGAAAAAGTAGGTATGATAAAAACATTTATTAAAGTGTGTAGTTGTGGAATGATTGATTGTTCTTGCGCCGATTGTAAAAGTTATGCGATTATAGTTAAGTGCGATAAAAAATATGCATTTAAGTGTTCTATGACAAAAACTTATATTCCTACAATGTTTTTATGTAAACAATCAGAAAACCATGTGTTAGAAGCTGTAGAAATTAGTAATATTCAAACTGTTTGTTTTCACGTCTTGTTAGGCAATACATTGTATATTATTGCACCAATGAATAATCAAGAAGTAGAGTAAGTTAAATAAAGAAATTGCAGTTATTTTTCTAATGAACTGTGTAGAGATTTCAATTATATTTATGAATCATACGATGATATTTACACGTATATATACTTACCGAACATCATCGAGATACACTAGAGCTACGGGTACAGTATTCGTTTCCGATATGTATACTACATGCAATATGCATATTTCATACATGTGGCATATATATATACTATATTTTTCCAATATATTTGTAAATTTAATGAAAATAGTCATTTACATTTTATATACACACAAGCCACATTCGAAACATGTTTGCTGCATCAAAGATGCATTATTTTATAATTTATATATGTGGCATGTAACATACATGGATCCGATACTAAAGATACATTGGATCTGCATATGGGACAATCTCATTTGCTGCATGTTAACAGTTCATGAAGCAAGCATGTGTCATAGATGTAGTTCATATGAATGCTTCATGCTTTCATTTTTACGCGGGAAGAAGACCGGAGCTTACGCCCCATTAGAAGTGGACGCGATAGGAAGTGGAGTGGTCGCACTGGCATCTCTAGGAGTGGCAGAGGTAACAGAAGAGCATTTGGCACAGCTGGAATCGCTGTTGGACGAGGTATTACCACCGAATGATGGACCTTTTGGCTGCACCCACCTAGCCGAATGTGATATAGATGTCGGCACGGCGAAACCGATAAAACAGAAGTATTATCCAGTTTCGCCGAAGGTGGAGGAAGAGATGCACCAGTAAGTCGCCGAGATGCTAGCCAAGGACATAATCGAAACCTCATCCAGCAGCTTGTCAAGTGCCATAGTGATGGTGAAGAGGGAAAGCGGCAAATACAGATTCTGCATTGATTTTCGGAAAGTCAATGCAGTGAGAAAACTGGACGCTTATCCCCAACCTCACATGGACCACATCCAGAGGAAGATATGCCGAGCAAGATACATCTCCACACTAGATCTCAGCGCGGCATACCACCAGATCAGACTGACCGAATTCCAGAGATTTGTCGACCAACTCATAGGCCCAAGCATGGAACCATTCGCTTTTGCCTACCTGGGCGACATAATAATCGTCTCGGAAGAATTCGTACTGGTTCGTGTTGGTGAAAAGAGAAGGGGTCAGATCAGATCAAGCCAAGGTAGAGCCGATAAAGAATTATCTAACTCCGAAAAACCTTAGGCAACTCAGACGCTTCATGGGCATGGCTTCGTAGTATCGCAAATTCGTGAAGAAATTCGCAACGATGTCAGAACCACTTTCCCGCCTGACAAAGAAAAACCAAAAGTACAAGTGGAAGGACGAACAACAAGGAGCCTTCAACAGCTGAAGGCATTGACCCTATCCGCCCCGGTGTTGCAAAGACCGGACTTCGAAGATCGTTCATTGTGCAAACAGATGCCAGTGACACGGGTCTCGGAGCGGTATTGATGCAAACCGTGCGCGAGGACGAAAAAGTCCTAGAATTCGCCCGCAGAACTCTCTCACCAGCTGAAAGATATTACAACGTGACAGAGAGAGAATGCTTGGCTGTAGTCTGGGCGATCAAGAAATTCGAACCTTACATCGAAGGTTACCACTTTAATGTGGTAGCGGACCACAGCTGCCTAAGATGGCTCAGTTCGATGAAAAATCTAACGAGCAGGCAAGCAAGATGGGTCCGAGAACTACAAGGACATTGTTTCGATGTAGAGCATCGGAAGGGATCATTGAACCTCGTCTCACACGGACTATCGAGGATGTTCAAGGAGGAAGAGCCAGTGATAAGCGCGCTGGCGTGATCAGAAGACACAAAAGACCACTGGTACCTCGAACAGGCCAGAAAAACTAGGGAAGAACCTAGCGAACATCCTCGGTGGAAACTAATAGGCGGAAATCTCTATCTTCACTGCCAAAACCCAGAATCAGAAGGCGTCATCGGGGAAGATGACGCATGGAAATTGATCGTGCCAAAAGAACATCGGCGCGACGTCATGCGTGAATGTCACGACGAACTAACGGCTGGACATCTAGGGTGAGAAAACACCTTCGGCAGAGTCGCAAGGTATTATTTCTGGCCCAAGTTCTACGAAGATGTCCGAAACTACGTTCGGAAGTGCCAGATTTGCCAGCAGTGCAAAGTGGAGCAGAAACTTCCGCTCGGCCTGATGGGTAGGCGAATAGTGGAGAAACCGTGGCTAGTGGTGGCGGGAGACATTATGGGACCACTACCGCGAAGTGTCAAAGGATTCGAATACATCCTCGTTCTACAAGATCTCTTCACCCGTTGGGTTGAATGCGTTGCGCTAAGGAACGCGAACGAAAAAAGCATAATAAAAGACTTGAACGAGAGAGTAATCCTACGATTCGGCACTCCGGAGGTTTTTCTGTTAGATAACGGCACAGAATTCAAGCACAGAGCCGTAGATCAGTATCTGACAGAACGTGGAGTACACTATTCTAATACTCCGCCATACCATCCACAAGCTAACCCAGTGTAGCGCTCTAACCGCACACTGAAGACGATGATAACATCGTGTGCCACGGAGAACCACAGAACATGGGATGAGAATCTACCAGAGTAAATGTTCGCCTTAAACACGGCAACACAAAGCTCGACAGGAACCAGTCTAGCAGTGCTCAACTATGGCAGGCAATCAATGCCCCCTGGCACTTCCAGAAGACAACAGGACACGGTAGCAGCCGAAAGCCTCGAGGAGTCAAGAGTAGAAGCGTGGCAGAAAAGGATGGACGACCTGCAGGAAATACTGAACAAAGCCTCCAGCCGTAGTCGAGAAGCTCAGACGCGGCAGTCGGGGTACTATAATGCAGGCAGAAGAGAGCCTAGATTTAAAACAGGGGACCAGGTCTGGAAGAGGAACCGGGTTCTTTCTTCAGCCGCACAGGGTATAAGCGGGAAAACTGGCTCCTAAGTACTCCGGCTCATACCTTATAACAACCATGAGTGGCTCCAACTGCTACCAGACGATAGACGCCGTCGCGACGGTCACGTAGATGATAAAGTCCAAGCAAAGGACT
The DNA here is from genome assembly GCA_900490025.1 of Megastigmus dorsalis. NCBI lineage: Eukaryota > Metazoa > Arthropoda > Insecta > Hymenoptera > Megastigmidae > Megastigmus > Megastigmus dorsalis. Next base: position 7,886 of record UELU01135569.1, read on the forward strand.
TAAAACTATATATCGGAGCGGAAGATCCAGAAGAAGATGACGACGGGTAACAACTACCACCGAGGGAAGAAGAGGCGATGAGCGACCCGCCAAAAGCGAGCGAAGCGAGTCCAGAACCGAACTCTGTTGACAACAACACTCCCTGCGAGGAGCTATCGTTACTACCTGAACCCGTCGAGAACACATCACAGCGCCCAACGAACAGGGACGAAAAAATGCCCAGGGTCAACTGAACTCTCCGTATCCGTGCGCTGCATCGGGAATAAGATGTGGTTAATCGGAGATAACCCCTGTTTTCCTGTTTTCTTCCCCACAGACAAGCTTCCACTTCACGCGCCAGCAGCTGGAGGAGCTGATGGCCGCGCTCATCGGCTACCACCTGGAGCACCCGGTGGTGGTCGAGCTCCGGGAGACGGCACTGAACTCCCTCCGGGACAAGGAGGAAGAACTTCGCCAGGACGACGCAAGCCGTCCTCCGCGGTCATTGTTGAAGAACACGGGGAGATAGCCACCGCGCCATCCTTTGGCTCGTCCAGCGTTCCGTAGGGGTAGCTCTCCGGACCACCAAGGGAAGCGATTCCGGCGCCGGCTCCAGCAGCGCCAGGGGTGGAGATCAAGCCCCTGGCCAGCAGCGTAGAAGCGACGACCCAAACGGAGGAGGATCTCCACGTGCAGCGTCTCCAGCTAAGGAGGCCCCACACCACCACGGCCCCAGCAGAGCGCACCGCCGCGGCGACGGCCGAGGAGCCCCCGGCCGCGACGGAGGGGGGCGCCGAGCCGCGGCCCACCCCGCTGGAGAATCATTGGCAGCGCGTGGAGGCCGCGCTCATAGAGGCCCGCACTAAGCACCGGGAGGCCACTAGGCTCGAGAGCGGAACTTTCGCAACCCTCGACGGCGAAGAGAGGGCCGGCCAGTGGGTCGCTCTGGTACAAAGGCGCAGAGTGGAGCTCGCCGAACTCGCGGCTTTCAAGGCCCAAAGGGCCGAAGAAACGGCACGCCGCGAGGAAGCGGCCAGAAAGCTGCGCCAGGCCCATAGGGAGAGAGAGGAAAGGCAGCGGTTGGCGGCGGCCGGCCCAGCCGTCCCGGAAAGCCGCCAGCCACCTCCAAGACAACAGCGCCAGCCAGCGGCGGTTACCACGCCCCCCACAAGCTCGGATGCAGAGCCGTAAGCTAAGCGACACTGCCACAGATGCGGCCACCCGGACGTGGGGGAGCCAAGAAAGTGCCCCAACAAGGCCATCCACCGCTACCACAAATAGCAAGGACCTGGAGAAGCTGCCGGCCGGAACTCTACCCCTCCCCACAATCCAGAGACACTTTTCTCCAAGTTCCTTGATCAATGCCAGTTGTTTTTTTTTTTTTGTTATTATTATAGATAAATAGTTTCTCTTCCCTTTTCCTTATAGTTCGAATAAACGCACCCTTACAATAAACTGGAAGTTTATTTGTCTCAGGCAGAGTATCCCTAGGCCTAGAGCCACTCTTCCCTGTTCCTCAAGCGTAACGGCTGTGTCGCTAACCGGAGGTACGCGACGCCTGGAGGGGGGGTGTAACAGCAGTATACATTTGGATTCCGCGCGTAAGCGAAACGGCGCGTACGAAAAGGCGCGCGCGCGCGCGAGGGAGAGAACGGGGAAGAAGGCCGAGCGAAAGCGGCCATACTGTTCTCTTCTCTGCGTGGGCGGAATTATAGAGTGGACGAGTGTGAATTGTGTGTGCAGTGGTGGAGGCCCGAAGCCCCCCCCCCCCCATCTCTTCCGATCAAGCCACACAAGAGCGGAGCCAGCAGCGGCAGAGCCCGAGGGAAAGACGGGCAGCTGCAGCAACCCGGCGTCGGCACGCGAGCCACGCGAGTGAGAGAAAGAGAGGGAAAAAGCCTATCGAGCCCCGAAATTAGACTGCACGAGAAGTAAGTGTCCTTTATTTTCTACGTGATGATTATCCCGTCGTGAAAGCCAGTGCGGATGAGCACTGGCCGACGGTGACGCGATTAACACAGGTTGCTCGTCGAAGAGTAACCTATCCGTGAAAAGCGGCGCCGGAGCTTGTGAGCCACGAGTCGAACCTCGTGGCAGCTCCGTGTAATTGCACACGAACTCGGCCCGTTACCCGGATTATAATTTATATTTTATATTGTTTTTGCTTTGTTTCTTCTCTCAGGTGGAGTGTATTCGTGTCACTTTTTGATAGAATATATTTGTTTATTTTATATTGTTTAACTGAGTGAGTGTCATTTCTCGACCTCACTCGTTCTCCTTTTTCCCCCGCGCGTACGATTACCGCCCTAGCCGATCGTGGTGACCTGGCCGGCATTGGAGGCTGACAAAGTAGTATATAGGACACACGAGAGAGACAGCGAAAATGGCTGTCTCTCATATAAGAAAAGCCGAGAGGTGTCCGGCATCGTACAGAAGTGCGATTGCATCAGCGGCTAACGTCCGCCCGCACCTCCTGCCTCAACGAGGGAGCCCAGCTGTTGAGCAGCATCAGCTCTTCATCCCGCCAGGGCAGGTCACCCTGGCCATTGCGCTATCCCCTAGCCAGGACCCAGTTACAATATGAAAAATAAATAATGTGGGCATCCGAGTGACATTAGTATACCAATAAATTACCTGCAGACGGGCCGCCAAGTATGTTCAAAATTATTTTTTAAGATTAAAGATATTTTATAAAATTGGGTACAATTACGTATTAATTATTAATTATATTTTTAATTTAATTTAAATTAACAAGTAAAATAATAATTATGTGAAATTATTAATAAAAAAAGAGAACTTGACTACTTCCGAATTGATATCACTACTTGCTTTAGTTTAAATTAAGTTTAAATAATATGTAAATAACTACAATGATAAAAAAGGATTAATGAATGGAACAAGTAGTTTCCCGGTGAATCGGCCGGAATATCCCTGCTCCCTGAAAATTGTTTTTCTTTTTCCACGCAATGCTCGCTTTGCTTGTGTGTTATTTGTAGCCCGATGCTCTGCATCTCTATGACCGCGGGTGTCGCTGCGTCGTTGGGGTTTTTTCCCTACTGCCTCGAAATCTTCTATGATTTCGGGGTTCAAAAAGAGGGGGCCGTCATCGAAAGACGGATCCCACCGAAGGCTCGTCCGGCCTGCATCTTCCTCTCGAACGTCTTTGTTAATGTTTGGGGGGGGGGGCTTTCTGGTGGAAATCTTCGTTACACGATCCTCTCTACTTCATAGTATGTGTCGTCTCTGATACTATAGTAAGCACTGCGCATACTATCTAGGCGCTTCTCCCGATTTCTGGTGTTCTATGTAGTTTCCTTACTTGCATTGATTCTTACCGGAGTATCATTTTTATCCCTGCCTTCTCAAATAATAATCTGTGCGCCCTGTTTTCCATTAAACTCATTCTCTTTTATGTCAACCATAAAGCGAGCACGCAGGTTTTTGACAATTTTTGGAAGCATTGATTTTAGTGGTGACTCGTCGTTATTTTCGTATGTTTGTTTTCAGTTTTTTGCATTCGGGTTTGGTGATCCATGCGTGATGAAAGGATCGCTGAAGGCTTTCTGTGGGACCGGAGCTGGTGTTCTAATGGATCCTCCTTCAGGAGCATTCCCCACAGTGGGCATAGTATCCCATAGAATTTTACTTTGCGGGGAGCCTTCCCAGATGAATTTTGTGTTTTGCTTTAATAACTGCGAAGGTGAGTGCACTATTTTCGCATAGCCTTCAATGAAGCGGCGATAATAGCTTACGAGTCCCAAAAATTGTTTTATCTATTTGGTACTCATTGGTGTTGGATATTTTCGCACCACTTCCATCTTCTTTGGATCAGTTTTTGTCTGTCCATCGCCCACTATAGTACACAAATATACTTAACATCCTCGTCTGAGATCGACTACTGTGATGTACGTTAATGCTTCTAAGTGATGGCAGCGTTTGGCAGCTACCTACATTTATCTCATTTAAGAGACGAAAATCCGTGACTATGCGCCCAGCGCTTGTTCCCTTGTGCATCCAGCTGTTTTGGTAGAATCATGTATTTGACGAATATTGAGACGGAGTGGGCGCAATAATGCCCTGATCTAATAGTTAATCGATTTTGATTTATATTTGCTCTTTCAAAGCAGGCGGATATCTAAAGTGCTTCGCTAGCACCAGTTTATTTGACGTCGTTTCTATTTTATGTTTGATCAAGCTCGTTGCGGGCAATGGTTCCTCTCCAAGCCAAACTCATACGGCTTTTCTCGAATCAAGTTTCGCACGTGATTAATCTCCTCCTCATTGCAGTCAGATGTATCTACTTGCTACATAATTTTTTCCGTTCTTTCTTCTATTTTATCGCACTTGTCGCTCTCATTTAGTTCAAACAAGTACCCAATAAATGCCTTAGATTTCTTCGGTTTCCCTACTGTATCGTGCTCACCGACGATCCCAAAATTTTAACTTTTCATAGTTACGCAAGCAATCAGGATCACTTGAGGAACTTGGACTTGCACCTCCTTCGCCATTGTATTGATGCATTCCGCGTAGACTTTTCTACCACAATTTTCAGCTATGAAATTGTCGAATAAAACGCCCTCTTCTACATTTTGTAGTGGGACCCAGACAAGTTTCATAGAGCGTAGATCGTTCTGCGCATCCTGGGGGGGGGGGGGGGGG
>UELU01135577.1:10746-27064 GCA_900490025.1 Megastigmus dorsalis
GGGGGGGGGGGGGGGGGGTCTCGTACCGCGGCGCGCCATCCTGCGCACCTCCGCTGCAGCCGTACGAGTTGATCGGCTTCTCTCTGCTGCAGCGACACGGATATACATCGCGTTTACCCTCCCCTCCCCCTCCACTCCTCTCCCATCATATACATACATGTATTACCACACAGACGAAAGTAGAGCTATTGTCGGGTGCAGTGCGTGTGTGTGAGTGCATATTTACTGGCTAAGCGATGTGTGTATATATGTGTGTGGAAACTTTGTGTATATAGGGGAAGGTTGTGGATTAGGCTTTATACGGGGTGGCCCTCGCGCTAAGCGATATTGTATTGTATTTATTGTTATTGTATTTATTGACCATGAAATAGTATTACAAAAAGGGTTTAGAGACGAACTTGTCGCCTTTACAAATCTTTACATGCAACACTCCTAAACGAAGTAAACATAGTTACTTGTACATAGGCTGGTCTTAGACTTAATTTACCTTAAACTAAAAAAAAATTAAAAATAACTATTTATTTCTATATTTTACAATTTATCTACCACCATATAAACTTTGAAAACTTAATTTTAAATATTACATGAATGCATCATATATAGGTTCTCTGCAGAGAGCTTTCCGTGTGTAAGGAGAAAAGGGGATTTCGAGCTTTTGACGATGAGACGCTGCGCCGGCGGATATAATGCTACTGTAGGCGAGCAGATGATTTTTTTCTGGATTTTCAAGTTAGCCGAGCGAAATCTTGCAACGACGTCGTTCCGCTGCGGCCTGATTTTCTTCTTTGTTTTAAATTAAAAATGTCAGATTTGGAAGACGGAGGGATTTAGGATTCGTAACTAATTGAAATTCTATACGCTTTTTTATCCAATCTACAATCCGTGTATTAAAAATTAGTAATTCTGTGAGAAAATTAAATTGGCGTTGGTATTGGTACACGTTATTAGAAATTATGCTAAAGGTGCCCGTAAGACAATACGATTGATAATGAACATGAATTTTGGAATTCGTACGTATTATAATAATTAAAAGCTGTTATCAAAGAGAATGCGCGTTCCAAAACTAAATTAATCGGATCCGATCCAATGCTAAGCCTATTAATAGCGCACTTTTGCGCTGCCGCACTACTATATACTAATTAGACACGTGCATGCATATATACAAACATACATCCCGTGCACGTTAATTCCCTCCCGATGCTATTATGCCACGCAGAGCCCCTCCAAAGCAAATCCCAGAATGATCCTCCCATAGTGGAAATGGGGCGTGAGCTGCCGAGCTCGACTATATAGTGTGCCAGAGAGAAAGAGAGAGAGAGAGAGAGAGATGAGAGCCGCAGTGCACAGACGAAAGAGAGACAGAGAAAGCGAGAAAATTGAAGAAAATTTCTTCATCTGCAGCAGCAGCAGCAGCAGCGCTCCTCGTCGGCTGTGTGCTCTAGTGGCGCGCGGAGCCGCGCCGTAGCGTATTAATGGAGGTATGAACAGCCCGAATGCTAATGACTTATTACTCGCCTAGCGGTTATTACAGTCACGTAAGTACTCAGACGTGAGCGAATGAGCGAGAATGGAGAGAAGGAAAGAAGAAGAAGAAGATGAAAAAAATAGAAGCTCCAGTATAGTAGTAGAGGAAAAAGTAAGGGAATTGCACGCGAAGCGACAACATTGTTAAAGAATCGCTTGTGTATGTTTATATGCGCAGAATGAGCGAGAGAGAGAGAGAGAGAGAGAGAGAGAGAGAGTCATTCAGTGGATATATAATGATCCGTAGAAGTCGGTAATGATGATATAGGTGAGAAAAACATCTTTGAGCTCTCTGTCATTGAAAGGAAAGAGCTGAGGAGGAGAGAGAGAGAGAGCTTCGGCGCTAGTTTTCTGTGCTCGTTTTCCATCGTCTCGAAGAGATATCCCAGCGCACAGCTGCCATCGAGCGCGCGAGTCCACGAGTGCAGGAAAAAATTGTATTACCATTCGCGCTCGACAGTCCGTCCACTATATATATATGTATACGATATATACGCAGTATGATCGCGCTGATTAATTGAGTGTGTAATTACAGTTCCTCATATCGATCTGCGCGCTTATAATGAGGTTCTCTCAAAACAAATAAAAAATGTCGAGAATCTGCATTTGAACATTGTACGGGGACTCCGCTCCCCTAGGACTAAGTATAATATTAAGTTTTCAGAATAATATTTTGCAAATAAAGGGGGTTATTGCTGGTTTTGTGCCCCTTTGCAGATATATCTGTATCAATATGACTTGCGCCTGCACGGTATACCGCGTGTTTTACAGACTATTTTACTTGTGCCGAGTGTATATATGTATTCGAGCAGCGTGAATGAAAAAAACTCAAATTATAAAGGTTGAATGAGAGTCTAAAATGTGTGTGGCTTGGTTGTATATAGGATGTGGGACGAGTCGATCTTCTGATTTACAATGTCTAATTAAGGGGTTAAATTATGTTAAGCACTACTACACTACTATAGAGGATGAAGAGGCAGCTTATTTGTGTTTTAGAATATACTTAATTCTTTTACGCGCCATTTTAAAGCTTTGTTGCTAAAGTATCTCGCACTGCGTTGACACTCTTGTACTTTATAAGTGCCCTTAACTGTTCATGCAAAATTGTATAATAAAGAGTTCAAGGTGTCATCTGCCATTATTATAATATGCAAAGTTTAAAAAAAAACTCAATTAATAAAAGTAAAATAAATTCTAGGAGTTTTTTAAATAATATAGAAAGATATAAATGAGAACTGTAGCTTGTTCCACATTTTAACGTGTTCTGATTGATTTATAAAAGAATCGATCGTTGAGAAATCACCCGTAATATCGGACACTCGCGTCATTATTCTGAACCGCATCGAGCTCCAAAATATCATCATCGCCCATCAAAATCTCAAGCTTAAAATCAAAAGAAACGCGTATAAATCAAAAATTTCGAAAGTAACATATTCATTTCGCAAAGTGTATAATCTTGTAATTAAGAAAAAAAACAAAAGCAGAAAAAAGGGGAAACCAGAGCTACAACCTTTCCAACTAATTATACAATCGTTAGGAAACTCGGAAAATTTCGCACACTGCCAGGAGCGGAAACCCAGTTTTTCCACGGCGATAAACGTAATCCTGAAAACAGAAACGGGGAGAAGAAAAGAAAAAAAAGCAAGCAAAACGAAGAAGCAATACACGCATAGATATATAAATATATCAAGGCGGGGCAGCAGCATCAATTGGCCCGATCCTCGCAACGCGAGTGTTTTGCGCAACGCGCGACACAAGCCAAACTACAACGGCTCTTCGCACGGTATATGCAACGCATAGCGACTAATTAGAAATGTACTCCGTCGGTTTGTCTCTGCGACGCCTTTTTTTTCTTTTTTTTTATAATGGCGAAACTGGCCACACACGCCTAACGACATGGCGCGTATGCAGTCGTGTAATGTTCCCGACGACATCACAAAGAAACGCGTTCGCTATGTGCAACGAATTAGACTGACGCTGCTCCTCTTTTACTTTTGTCGTACCACCACTGCGGTCCCCCCTTTTTTTGATATCACTCTTTCGTTACTTTCAACGATGCCTCGTATATGCTAACACACACACGTCCGAGTGGTGAAACGAGGGAAAGAAAAAAAAAGAGGGCGGTGGCGGCGGCGTGGAAATAGCTCGCGGGGCGCGTCGCACTTTTTGTATCCTTTAGCGCTCTCTCGGAGGCAGACGCGCAGGAATTTAATTTCTTAACGTAACTAGCGCGGCTCCACTCGCCGCGTGTCTTTTCTTTGCTCCGAGGTGGCGAGAGAGCAGCGAATGCCTCGGCGACACAGGATCGTCTAGTCGAGATTTTTGGCTGGATCATTAGCAAATTGCGCACACGCAGCTGCTTTTAGCGATTAATGAAATAAGTGGTATACTTTCGGGATATATGCGCGTTTTATAATGTGTATACGCTGGGGATTTTTTTTTTTCGTTCAGAAGTGATGAGTCGGTTGGTATGATATACATCAAATAGTGAAAGTAACGAAATTATTAGCATAATGTACTTGAAATCGTTTTTTATATTGGAGGCAATGGAGTTACAATCGAATATAATTAACTCGAGAAAATTAAAATACGAGAGTATGCTTTTGATTTTGAAAGGAGAGTAGATATATATTAGCTCGAATCGGAACTGTCAATCAAACTTGTGAATCTCCACTTGTGTTATAGAGTCGAAACTCTCCAACTTTTACTGAAAATTACGTAATCAATCAATGATTCTCATACTTTTCAAATCACAAACTTACATATGTGGCGAGGATATTTAAATAATTAACTCTAATAACCAATAGGTCCATCACTATATTTTATTTATATTTTATTTTATATTATAATTATATTAAAACCTTGCTCACAGACTAAACTATACTTACGTGAAAAATAAAACCAAAAAATCTTTTGATATCCTTGAGAGTAAGAACTAATTCTCGCGACAGAAAAAAATGTACTCGCAAAATAGAACTTTTCAAAGTCAAAAGTTGAGATAGAATCTTTTTTCCACCGAGCTGACAATGGAATATGGAATGAAGCACGAAACTAGGCCTTGCGGACTAGAAGTAAAAAGAAACTCTCTCTATTTTTTGGTACTATAACTAGCAGTTTTTGTTCTAGTTTTTTAAAAAAAGTCAACATCATAATAAAGATGTTTCAAAACTGTGTCATCTAACCTGCCGTTTACAATTAAAAAAAGAAACGAAAGCTAGTGCTGCAATACATATTATGTAATTATATAATTCAAGAACATCGTCAGATAGATCAATTTAAATGGAATTAAAGTACAGTTATATGATTGCCGTTTTTTAAATGCATCTTTCCATCGTTTTATAATCCACATAGTGAAACTTATTCTTTCAACCACCATTAAGCAAACAGAACGTGAAACTTAACTATATATACGTTCTCGAAATCTTCGAAAACATAATGCGCCACGAACGAACAAAAAAAACATTTGATTAATCACACGCTAAATAGCCGCGTAAAAGAAATCCGCAAAAAATCAATTACAAAACGGCCACACTGGGCCATTTCAATACGCTCTTTCAACTTTTTGTTCTTCCTACGAGCTCCTATATACGAAACTATCATTCGAAGCAGGTCATTAAAGTAAAAGCATTATTATCTGCGTTGTGAATCTTTTATGAAGCATCTTCGTGTACGAAAATTTATTTTATGAAAAAGCCATTAGTCAAGACGACCAATCGAAGCGGCAAAAAGAACCACACGGAATCTTTCATAGAAATTCAGTTCGAGCAAAGCGGTTCAAGGCTCGTCGTCCGTACATATCGTCCCCCCCCCCTCCCCTCCTCCTTACCTTACACTTTTCTCACCACTGAAATCATCGGACAATAATCCTCAAGGCCGATTCTTATATACGTATACTCGTTAAAAATCCTGCATCGCCACCTCGTTAAAGGTATGGTATACGCATCAGTCAACAGGCACGAGTTCGTTAAAATGCTTTCGTGCGTCAGTAATTGCAGGCACGGATCAAGTGCCTATATACACATATATATGTCGGCATTCGATCCGTCGAAATGTACTCTCCCCCGATCGTATAGCGATCGGCTTGCCTCCCTACACACGCGACGGCGGCCTCTATTCTCGAATCAGCCTTTTTTTCTCGCCGTGTGCGCGCGCGCGCGTTTTATTTAAACGGCAACTGCAGCAGGCAAATGACTGTCACGGCTCCAGCAAAGCAGCAACAGCAGCAGTCTTTCTTTTGAAGCGCGCGCCAGCGAGAGAGAGAGAGAGAGAGAGAGAGCGAGTGCGAGGTATGCTCGGGGCCTAGGTTATATTGGCATCGGCATAGAAAGGCTCGCTCTATCTATCGGATAGTTGCGCGCCTCGCGTTGTTGTTGTCCTTTCACCCGGTATTCGTTCATTTGGAGCGTCGAAAGCGAGGCACCTGTGTTTTATAGCCGTGTGCGGCAGCACTTGGACTCGCTCGGAGCGGCTCTCTTTTGTATATACGCTCTTTTTTTCCTCTCCCTCCCCTTCCCACCCCCCGCGGCCTCCCACTCCCCTCGACCGTCGCGTCTCGTTCCTACCTCGCGTTCGTCCTTTCTTCTTCCCTGGGCCTCCTCTCCGCGCTCATCTGCGCTTTGTCCTTCTGTGTTTCACCTCTATCCTCTCCTGCGCACCCGATAAATATTTACACGCGATGCAAAGCGCAAAGACAATGTAGCAGCTATATAGCGACGCTCGCTTTCTGCTCTCGCGCTCGCGCGCACCTATGCGGCCTTTTGCGCGAGTGGAATTTTTTCGCCGGTCGCCCGAGCGCTGCTATACTACTCTCTCTCTCTCTCTCTCTCTCTCTCGTTCTAGAGTCCCCCCTCCCCCCCCTCGTGCTGAAACCAGATGATTTATAAGAGATTTTCGAGCTCGCATTGAGCTCGAATCCACAGCCCGTTAATTCACTCTTTGCCGAATAATATATTTACAGAGTACTGCCGCACCGTTATACCCTTTTCTATTACTTCACGAGGAAATTCGATAAATATGTGTCGTGTGTAAAAAAATTTGCGATAAGCGCAAATTGTGCGATACGGAGAGACATGCGCGCAAACATTGAAAACACGAACTTTTTCGAAAACAAAAGTTATTGTAGGTCAAACACCGTACCACTATGTGTTTCTATTTCTCGTCAATATATATATATATATGTATTCGGAAGTTCTCTCTCTCGATCGCCATAATTAAGCAACGAGCAAAAAAGAAAAACGCGTAGTATGGCGCTCGACAGAGTATACAACTGCAGTCGGCGCGGGTTATAGAGACACGATGGGTCGTCTGCTGCAAAAAAATATGGTAGTCAACGGACACGAACAACGTCGAAGCCCGATAAATTGAAAATATAATTACGATTCGAGAGTCAAACGAAACTGGCTTCCAACTTTTTGCGCCGCCGCGCCTCGTCGTTGCTGCTACAAAAAATTCAACTTCTCTTCCTTACCGACTTGTGCATCCTAGTCTCTCTCTCTGTCTCTCTGTCTCTCTCTCTCCCTCTCTACCTCTAAAGTCTATCTTTTGCATATTTAACTTGTAGCTGGGGCGCGTGGTGTAGCAGCAGCAACTCCTGTCGCTCGCCCCCCCCCCCCCCCTGCATTAGCCTCGCAGCTCGATTTCCGTTCGATAAACGACATGCTGCGACAGTGGCTTCCGTGCACACCGTACCGATAGACGACGACGAGAGAAAGAGGGAGAGAGAGAGAGAGAGAGAGAGAGAGTCTCGATGATCGCCGAGAGTCGATTCGCCCCGTACTGCGCTCAGAGACTTGTGTGCGCGGGTGACGGACAGTCGCGATCGACTCTCTGCCCACGTATATATCCTATATATATAGGATATGCAGCAAGAGCCTCGGGCAATCGATGGTCTGCCGGAGGGAAATTCACAACGGGACAAACCGAGCTCCGCATGACAACGACTCTTCTCTCTTTTTTTGTTCTCGTCATCTTCGTTCGCGCATGTATATATACGTTTTGGTGCATGTGCACTACTCACACACACACACATTGTGGAATATAAGGTAGCGCGCACAAAGGGGTCCGAATACATACGCATAGCTTGGAAGGCTCTGTGCGACTCCTACGTGCTGCGTCGCCCGAAGACCGCTGCAGACGTAACGCGTTATTCTCTTTGCGCGAGGACGGTAGAGTTGCGGCCGATGCCACAGAGTAGCTCCTTCGACTTAATGACGGGGCATTAGCATTTTCTTTGTTGATTCTCGCGTAGTGGCTTCTGGACTGTTCTCTGCTCTCCCAAATTCAACTTTTCAGGCTATCGACATAAGAAGATGACTTTTTAGATTTTCTTAAGTTCAATAAATAATAAAAATATATGTTTGCAATACAGTGACAAAACAAATTGAGAAAAAAACCTAAAGTTCAGAATGATTTTAATCACGATGATATGGTAATCGTAAAACTGCGTGCACATTTTTAAACAATAAAAATCTCTCCGAATGTCATAAAGCCAATCTCACAGTTAGTGCTTAATTAATCCGATTGTCCAAAATCGCACACAGAGAGACACGTCTGTGCGTATCCGGCACGAATCTACTGTTTCTCTCCAAGCGCGCATGAGTCACACACAGAAAGAATTAGCAAATCTCATCAATAGCAACGTAAACTCGCGAGCTCTGCCGCCGCCTCCCGATTCCGGCTTACTCATCCGCAGCGCGCGACACGAGAGGAAGAAGAAAATGATTTAAAAAAAGCTCACGGCACTAATATTCTTACGAAAACGACGCTCGTCCGGGAGGCCGTCGCCGCCTCCGCGTCTTTGAAATATCGAATTACGTCGAAGCGCGCAGACACACGCCGACGGAAGGGGAGTAAAAAGAAGATGCGCGCGTGAGAGCGCGAATTAAATGCGAGCACTTAGCCTAGATCAACTGACGGCCGAGTTAAGCGCGCGTGGAACTTAACGAGAAAGCAATAAAAGCTCATCAAGGCCCTTTTCTCGCCGAGATCGGGGGATGAAAAAAAGAAAAAGAGAGAACGAGCGAGCCGCAGAATGAGAGAAAGAGAGAGAAGTAAGGTTCACGTCAGAGGGCCGCGCCGCAGCGAGTTATTCCCGGTACTGCTGCCCTCGTTATCTCGTGCGCGTATATACGTTCAGCCGTCACTCGCCTCTTCCTCGTCCTAGTCGTCCTCGGTTGCTTTTCCAGCTATGCCATTCATTTAACGAGAAGTTCCGTCGTCGTGGGAAAAAAAAAACGCCGTCGTCGTAGCCGCCGCGCACTCGAGGCTATGGGCCAAATCGCGGTGGTGCGCCGCGATCCTCTTCTTCTACTTCTTCTTCTTTCTCGAGTGCCCTGTATTAGCGACTATTACTACCACTGCTGCTCTGGCAAGCTCCGGTCGATGCGCGTAACGAAAGTAGGTTATCCGTTTTCCTTTTTTTTCTTCTTCTTTTTTTTTTTCTTTTCCATTCGAGAGTCCTAATTGAGGGGATGCGATGGTAAAACGCTACAGCTCCACTTAAACTGTTCATTATATTCTGCCCCTTTTTGTCTATCTCTCTTTCTCTTTTTGGATAGACGGAATTAGCATTACCATTACCTTGTGCGTACACGGGTATTATATGAATAACCGTAAAAATGGTACACTTTATGCATTGGTCCAAGTTGAATGGCTAGTTTAGAATAATTATAGAATGGAAAAATATAAAAATAAACTACATTGATACTCAATTAAATAAAAAGAAAAAATAACATAGCACGAGGATTAAAAAAACCTTATAAAACTTAAGAATAAAAACAGCCTTTCATTTAGTAATGAATGATGTAGTTTATTTTATGGAAATGTTATAGATTTTTTGTCTACTATTTTATCACACATTTCCCCCAATTATAATTAGGTTCTTTGCAATTTTTTTTGTTCCTTTCTTTTCTTTTCAATGCTTACCCTTGAGGCGAGATCAGTTCTGGTAACCAAGCTGAAAATCGTGTAGACTAAAACTTTTTTGATCTACGAAGCTGAACACAATGAGGTGTTTGATTACGATTATCCATTTCAACAGCCGACCAATTCAATTTCGACGAATTGTTTTTTTTTTTTTGACCCAGGTGATAAGAATATATATTATAGCTATATACTCTATAGCTAATAAAATTAAAGCCCTTTAGATACTGAATATCTACTAAACTTGCATAACTACTTAAATGGAACAATAAAGAAAGTCCAGCAAACAAGCAATGAAAAGATCTTACTCGCAAGTAATACCTACAAATATAATATATATTTATCCACCCTTATCCAGGAGCAATTCTCTTTGGAATCAGAGTCGCATTAAACGAAATTCCGCCACGGAATGGCGGCGGGGCAAAAGAAAGGGCAACGCCGCGCCGAGGCACGCCATAACGTCTCGCTCGAAGCACGCAATTCAATAATCTTTACTCCCAACTTGGCAGTGCGCGTCTATACGAGCTCCCCTGCTATCCACTAGACCGTTCACCTCCGATATATCGACGATGCAACACACCCACACACAACCGGAGCTCTCCTTGGAAAGGCTCCGAAAAACCCAGAGCACTTTAGCTTTCTCTCTCTCTCTCTCTCTCTCGCTCTCTCGCTCTCTCGCTCTTTCACGCACGACGTTTACGTGCTCCAGCGATCTCAGCTTCTTCTATTTCTTCTCTCTCTCTATCTTTCGCCTCGACCTGTAGCATCGCGGCGCGATATAGCACGTTAAGAAAACGTCCTTAAACCGAACGCGGGCGTGAAATTCTATAGGAGCCTGCGGAATGGATCTTTCACTCCACCGAGCGGTGAGCCAACTTATTTCGTTCTTTTTTTTTCGTAATAATTAAATTCTAAAAACAGTTGATTATAGCGACGTAACGGCTGCAAAATTACGAACTACTATACGCGATACTCGGCGCACACGGTAATGTTGGTTTTATCATGACGAGTACGTGACTAATTTTGTTTAATTAACGATCAGCGCGCGCTTATTAGACGTTGATCATCGCCTCGCAACGGCGCGGCGGTACGTACAATGGGAGTAGCTATTACTTGTATAAGTATTGTATATGTATATCCAATCGACGAGGATTTTGTAACGTACTATGAACCGACGCGTGTTAACTAGCCATTCGTAAGGCTGTTACCCGTCAATTTATGTCAAAACGCTCGGATCGAAGCGCATACGGGTATAGCTATACGGTATATATATATAAGCGACAAGTAAATATTATTTATAGGTAGCTGCCTATTTATACTTGCTGGATATACTGTATACTCATAATAATACCCACCGTCAATAAGTTTGATTGCGGTGTAAGTGTATATGGGATAAATAAGTGCGACATGCCAGACATAACTGCGTGTTAAAAGCGCTGTAAAACAGTCTGGATCAACACCTTGCTAATTGCTGAATGATCCACGGCCAGTGAACTGCATGCGCTCGACCAAACGCTGCTCAATATTCATTTTAAAGCATCGCGTTGTAATCCAATATTCTTTAAACTATTTGAAAATTAAATTCATTCACGAGACTTGACAAAAACATTCATACGAATTGTCACTGTTGAACGTATAGTATATATATATATATTCGATCGAAATTCATTCACGAGGCTTGACAGAAACATTCATACGAATTGTCACTGTTGAAAGTATAGTATATATATATACACTATACGTCAACAGTGAAAATTCGTATGAATGTTTCTGTTAAGTCTCGCGAATGAATTTCGATCGAATATATATATTCGATCTACCATGAAATACGCACTTGAATTCGTATTTTTCTAAGCGAACGAGTATAAAGTATGTGTCGTCACAGTACACATCAGCTTCCAGCCACTTGGGCTGCAGTGCACTTCAAAATTCGAGAAATCAAAAGTGCCATTACTTTTGGCCAAAGCACGAAGAAGAGAAAGTATCGCTGCTGAGAAAACATTCACCTCCAATCAACCTCTAATTTGAGATCCATGTGCGCGCACGTTTAAAGTGTACTTTAAGCTCTAAAGACAACTAAGCGAGCTCGCCGTCTGCCGTCTAATCCATCTCAGCATCTGATGTACTTTCGGATCCCCCGCAGTTCGCGTCTAACCAAACCCGGCACATTCTACTTAACCCGCACACACACACATGCACAGCTAGACAGACACTCGAAGATTCGCATCCCACCCAAGTTCAACCATTTCATTCCCACAGCACAGAGCCAAGGCCAGAACGAATTCAACCTCATCAGCCAACTGTTGATCGATTTCCAAATCGACCCCCCCACACAAACAGACACACACACACTCACGCGCGCGCAGACACAGATAGAGGACGGTAACGAAAGAAAACTCAT
This sequence comes from Megastigmus dorsalis, assembly GCA_900490025.1. Classification (NCBI taxonomy): domain Eukaryota; kingdom Metazoa; phylum Arthropoda; class Insecta; order Hymenoptera; family Megastigmidae; genus Megastigmus; species Megastigmus dorsalis. Next base: position 22,592 of record UELU01135577.1, read on the forward strand.
CTCCCCTCCCAAGGGGGTCCTGGTGATTCTAAGCGTACGCCTCCGACGGTCGTCCTTTAGTTGCGCTCCTCGACAATCCGTACACCTCCTCTCAGGCGCTCTCTCTCTCTCTCTCTCTCTCCCCCCGTCTCTCTTCTGGCACATGCAGAGAGAACCGAGGGAAAGAGACAGTCACACGCAGTGCGCTGCAGAGACGAGGACCGAGCGAGCGAGCTACAGAGAGAGAGAGAGACAGAGAGAGAGAGAGAGAGAGAGAGAGAGAGAGTAAAAGAGAAGGACGTAGTTGCCCTCTTACGAGAGAGGAGTCTCACAGAACTATCCTCTCCCGCGACGTCAGCGGCAGCGGCGGTGCGGTGGCTCGCCAAGGCAAAGCGAGTAAAGAAGGGAGGAGCAGCAGCAGCAACGGCGGCAGGAGCAGCGGTGGAGGTAGAGAAGCGCAGCCTAGAGCTGCCCTCCTGCAGGCTCTCTCGTCTCTTCTCCCCCCGTACGCGCGCGCCTGCCGGAGCCGAGCGAGAGAACGAAGGACCATCTTATTAGGCCCACGCTATATAAACACAGGCAGCCAGCATGGCGAACAGTCAGCCAGCGACTTTATACGCCGTCGGGCCGGCACAACACTTTTACACGCGTGCACACCTACTCACTTGACACACGCGCACACACACGCACACAGACGCGCACCCCGCATTTTATTATTAATATTATTGTTACAATTTCACAGTCCACGTACGTAAGATCCGAGAGTGTATACTAGTATATTAACCGAAATTATGTGACAAGTTGGCGTTTGTTTGGCCTTGTTTTTCCTTTTTTTTTTTCTTTCTTTTTCTTTTCGGCTGTTTGGCCAAGACAGACTTTGTTGTTCTTTGGAGGCCTATACGGGTGCTAAAGTGATCGAGAATCCTGGGTGGAGTAGTTGTTTTTCTTTTGGGAGGGGGAGGAATTACGCGACTCTGCATCGTTTGTGATCTTCTGGTGAGCTAAATGAGAAAACGTTCGGCGCTACGGGCGATCGAACATTCTATCTGTGCCAATCGATAGATGAATCGACGGGTTTGACAAACACACGTGAGCGAAGCTCTGCGCGGAGGTTCGAGGTATAGACTTTGTTGGTTCGCCTTAAATAATTTCGCGCAGGAGAATTCCTTAGCTGGTGTGCCGCAAGTGATACGTCGACTCGTTACGGTGGAGTTTTTCAGATTTAAATTTCTTTTTGGAGCTTGATTAATCATAATTGTATATACAACTTTTTTTTTGCAAAATTAAGTGTCTTTAATGAAAAGTATTATTAAAGTTGAATTGTTCAGTTAGCTGGATATCAAAATATAATATTTATTTTGGTACTTTTTTAAATTAAAAGTAATGTAATTATAAAACTTTTAAAGCTGCGCTTCTTATGCCAAAAATTGAAACTTATTACCATGACTTTAATTCGTTAATTTTATTGTTAGGAATTTTAATATAAGAAGATGAATTTTAGGTTTTGAAACCATAATTATGTTGCTCATAGGATATAACATAAATTTGATTTAAGAGTTTAACCACTGTAAATTTTCGATGATGGAGACTTTATGACATACCGCGTAAACATTAAATATTGATGCATTATTCAATTATTCACTTTCTACTAAGAACTTGGAGTTTGTTTCACTTTGTACGGATAGTAAGCAATGCTTGAATATATCTTAATAATTAATCGAGCCATAATGTACGTATTTGTATTACATTGTATAATTAATAACTACTATGAGTCATATTTTTGTGGGAGATCGTTTAGTATATTTATTTACAAAAGATAGATATCGGAATAGTGACTTATGCCTTATCTGAAGTCGCGCACATTTTTTCTAAATTCATGATTTCATTGCCGGAAATTCGAAAGTCAATCACTGTCGACCGGGAGACTAAAAGTGCATCGATTTTATGCCGTTGGTATATCGAAAACACAACAGGAAAAGGCCTCCAAAAGATTCACGATTCGATTAAAAAGCGCCAAATACATGCAGCACTGAAATCGATCTATTTAACGTTCGGACAAAAGAAAAGAAAAACAAACAAGCCAAAGCAAACGCCAGACAGAACTTGAGACAAAATTGTGTGCGTCGAGAACGTCCACCTCTAACCTCTGCGGTATGTTTTTTAAAAAAAAAGCAGCTCAAAGATCGCGAGGAAAGAGAGCAAGAGCTTCCTTCCGGGCAAGAAGATTCGATCGGCATCTGATTGGGCGGTCGAGAGCCGAGGCCGTGGAGAGAAATTGTCCAAGGCTCGCGCGCCTTTAACTGCTCGTTATCGAGGGAGGAGAATTGTGTGTGTAAGCGACGCTGACGGATAACGAGCCATCGTCATGTTCCTAGGCGCGTCACGAGTGCAGGTAAAGTTACTATATATGCCGAGTGTGTTCGTGGGTGTGAAGCGGGGCGCACGATTTTTATTATCTTTTTAATGGATCCTACTCTTCTTTGAGATTAAACTGGATGCTTGAATTTCAGACGCATGAGGGGTGAGGGGGCAATATCAAAATAACATTTGGCAAGTGCAGAGGACTTTGTTAGATAGAATTACGAATCGTTGTTTCGGTAGTGAATTTTGTTTCAAGTATTATTTTAGTCGTTGCGTAATATTGGAAAATATCGTTTATTTCAAAGATACTTTTTAATGAATAACATAAATGTTACAGCATTATCGTGAAAAACCTTCGTGGAAAATTGATTTTTTTTAGCATCGTTTAAGCAAATATTTACTTGAGTTTAGTAAAGACTTTCGCTTGATGCAACGATGTAGAACATAAAAATACACTTATTTTAAAGAGCTCATCTTTTTTCAACTTTAACCTAAACATAGTAATAAAGTTGAAAATTCAAAAATGCATATTCTTCTTGAACACACAGCAATTATCGTTTTATAAATGGTAATTAGCGCATTTTACTTGTAAATGACGATGTTAACAATGCTCGTTTTATGGAAAGTAAAGTATCCCGAATAGCCGGAGGTACTCTCCTGTTCTTAACTGAAGTGCGTGTTTTACAGTATTCTTTTTTTTTGCGAATTCGTAAGAATATCGTGAAGTTGTAGTACCCGAATACAGGGAATAAAGCGATCAGGATTTAACGCAGTCTTTTATTGACGTATACAACGCTTTACGACCCGATCGTAAAAGTACAAATTTACACTAAAATCATGTATTTAATATACTAAAATTCCACTTTACTGCTCAAAATTGCAGTTCACGAACTTTAGTATAGAAAACTAAAAGGCTAAAGTACATAAAAAAGTGCGTACTTTTTGGTACTAATTTACAATACTAAAGCTAATTTTGGTAAATATGATTTATCTTTATTAGACTTAATGCAGAATCATTAGTAATCAACGTGATTATTTGCATTCGATTATTAATAACACTTAAACATAAAGTCGGAATCATCAAATAAGTAGCACCTTTAACTTTTTCCACATTCCTTCAGAATATCTTCTCAACCAACTCCACACACATCTTTCGTATACACATACACACATAAGACCAAAACCAAAGAAAAATAAAAACAATCCGAGAAACCCCCCGCGTAACCCGAAATCACTGTGATGCTCATCATCAACAGTCCGCCATCGCTCAAGTATTCAACCTCACCATCGCAAATCCTGTACACACATCAGCCGCCAGCAAAAATCGAGTTAACAAGAACAACTCGCGCGCCCGCGGCACTGCGCATCAGTTAAACCAACGAGATCAGGCAACAGCGTGCGGCGAGCAAACCGGCAAAAACCGCAGCCGCTTCAAAGTACAGGCACTGCACCGCTGCCTACACCCTTCCAGCCACAGAGGCAAACAGCCACGTCTCTCTCTCTCTGTTCACAGCTTCGAGGTAGAGATATATCCAAACGGGTGCAGCGCGTGTATCTTGAGCTTCCATCCGAGCATCCATACATAGGTAGACGAGCTGCCGGACTCGGGGCTTCATCGTTGCACGGGCCCAATCGAAATAGTGGCCCGTCTCCAGGAAGATATCGCGACTAGGAAGCGCGCGGGTGCCTCTCGCGTACCAGCAGCGGCAGCAACTCTACGCCTCGACCGTTATTGGGATTCCGGGATATATTCGGAAATTTCCCTTAGCGCTTCCACGAACGCTGCACGTATATGCACACACGAGGGATGCTTATCGAGGTGGCGAGGAGGGCTTGGGGAGAGGTGAGGCGGGAAGGGATGCAGGCCTGGTGGTGCACGAAATTTATCGGCCTAGTGGCACGGACGAGGAGGGAGAGCGAGAGAGAAAGAGCGAGTCCTTTGTCGCCCTCCGCGCCAGGCTGCGACGCGATAAGGCGATATGCCGATGTTTCGATATATTCTCTCTCTCTCTCTCTCTCTCTCTCTCTTCCTCCCTTGAATAGTTGCTCTGCCTCGCTCTCGGACCGATCGCACGAAACATCCATACGTAATTGCACCGTATAGGAAGGAGGAGAGAGGGGGAGGGGGCATGG
>UELU01135577.1:27093-39189 GCA_900490025.1 Megastigmus dorsalis
TCTCTCTCTCTCTCTCTCTTCCTCCCTTGAATAGTTGCTCTGCCTCGCTCTCGGACCGATCGCACGAAACATCCATACGTAATTGCACCGTATAGGAAGGAGGAGAGAGGGGGAGGGGGCATGGCAAGAGGAGGAGGAGGAGCGAAAGCGCGTGTGCACCATTTCCTCGGGGTCGGCATTACAGCCTGCTTGCTGAGCTTCCCGATGGATTTCAACTGAGGAAGATTTTGAAATGAAAGGGAAAACGAAGATATTGACTCGTTGTAGACTCCGATAAATGCCGTTTATCCTCGAGTATTTAATGTTTTCTAAAGCAAGTGCAATGAGACTTTTAAGAATCTTCGCTTCTACATTAATTTAGTAATTATAATAATTGTTTTTAATTATTTAAATTTAATTGAAACGTTCGGTACCTTCATTTATAAACTAGGTGCCTCTTGTAATTTCATCAAAGTCAAATATAAGATTAAAATCCCAGGTTTATTGTTAAATAAAAATTCAAGTCCAAAATAAAATTATTAATTTAAAGTACGAAGTATTTACACACGTGAAAGAAATGAAATCAATAGATTTTTTTCAACGTATGACAGAGCACGAATAAAATTCGAATAATTGTTATCTTTGCAACAAGTGTAACCTACATGCGAACGATTTGAAAACAATAACATCTATCGTGACTCATTTCGTTATTAAACTGATTAAAGTGGAAATTGTACGGTATTTTCGAAATACAGAGCGGTATTGAAACTGCAAAATGAAAAATAAATGCATGAATATTCATCACCCGTGGATTCATATATATAAGAAATAAGAGAATTCGAAGTACATCTTTTTTTAAGCATAATAAATATTATATCGACGCTCTACGCAATATTGTAAAACAATGGAGAAATCGTACGATTTTATAAATACGAATAAATAGTACGTCAATTTAAATATCAAACTAAAAGTAAAAAAGAACTTTTGTTCAATTATTTATTTTTATATTACGGTTTTGTTCAGCGCACAGAATATTATATTTGCAAAGGATGAAATTCTAGAAAATAGCCAATGCGAATGATTCTTTTGCCAACTTATACGAATTCACCAAATATAACGTACGGCAGCTCGTAAATAAAGTACGGTAAACACATCCTTGCTCACTAAGCATACGCTTGGTATTTAATTTCGACAATCAGAAGACCGAGGCGTCGTTCGATAAATCGCCGCAAAAAGTCCCGAACGCCAAAAAAAAAAACTTGGCAATACCTTTCAGCTCTCCCACGCGGTTTAATAGCATAATGCGCTGGCGCAGAAAAAACAAATCAACAGATATAAACCCGCAGCGCACAACCGAACACCGAATAAATATTTGCCGCCGCGGCAGCTTTCATATACCAACATAATATTTATTTCCCATCACAAAACTTGGTACTCAATGTACACACATACCGCGCGCGTCCTTGCAGCTTCTCTTTCTCTGCGTCTCCTCGGGCTTCGCGATATTGTCGTGTTCCGTTATATACTATTGTGTATACACGCGCATCCTCTCTCTCTCTCTCTCTCTCTCTCTCTGTCTGTCTCTGTCTGTCTCTTGTGTCGCGTATTTTTGCACCCACCCTCACTCGCTCTCTTCGAACAGTCAGTGTAGAATATAAAAAGTTTTTGGAAATTTTGATCTCGACACCGTTGAAAACGGTGGCGGCGTCTATCTCCCCACATCTCTCCCTCTTTCTGTCTTTCTATACATATGATCCTTGGCGGAGGAACGCGAATTCCAGGGGCTACGAGTAGGATATTCGATTTATCACAGCGCGGCTCTATACCACTGTATGTGTGTGTTGACCTCGGTGTGCTTCTGTAATTTTTTCGAGATATCGGATGTACGGCCATTATTGAATGGGATTCCGGCTTGCATGGATCTGTATACGAGATAGTGCGACGCCTGACATTTTTCGCAACGGTCTTATCGTGATCCGATAGATTTTGTATTTCGAGTTTGTGATATACTGTGCGTAGGTATATATTTGTTCCTTACGAGCTTTACACTTTTTCATACTTACATAGCTCGTATACACTTTCCTCATTTATTATACTCGAGAGTATTTGAATAATTGCAAGCTAAATTTATGCTTCATTTGATTTTTACCATAGGTGTAGCGTGTGTCGTGTTTCAAAGCTTATATATACAGCTAGTATATAAAAAAGGCAGCTGTTTGGAAAATTAGTTGTTCGCTAAGACATCTGTTGAATATACTCATTTTAAGCCTAACGAATGCATGACTTTCTTGGATGAGACAGCACAATGCGCCTTTAAGGTTCTTAGAAAATTTGACTCGCTCGAGCAAGCGCATGATTTAGAACTGACATTGCCCAATCAGGAGGTTCTCCGCACAGTTCACAGGGGAAATTCTAGAAGATCCACGCTTTTCTTATCCATAAACCAGTTCTTTTTCCGATAAGCGATCGACCCGCTGCTCCCTATATATTCCAAACCGCGCGACATCTTAATTATTTGCAAAACGCGTCGCATATCAGATAATACACAAAACGTGTCCAGCTTATATACCTGCAGTATATAGCTGTGCGCACATAAAAAGCGAGCTATTGACCAGGCGCAGCAGCGAGAGGAGAAGGCAATATAGCCTGCGAGACAGAAACAAGTAGCTGTGTGTACACCTACGTGCAATACACACGCACACACACAAACACAAAAGCAGACACACACGCGCTCGTATAATACGCAAAGACTCAGCATCATAGCGAGGCGCGCGCGCGAGAGTCGCGTGACAAAGCAGCTATACGTGTATATATACCTATATACTGTGATGTATATATATATATACATATAAGCGCGGCCTGTACGTAAGGGAGCCTCGACAAATGAAACTGTCGCCGTTCGCTTGAATAATCGCTCTCTCGTTGCCGGTATAAATTACGGCATTTCAAATCCTTTCGCGCGCTCAAGAGAGAGAGACGCGCGTATACACATTACACACACAGCAACAGCAGCAGCAGCAGCGATACGATATTAAAGCGGAAAAGGTGGAATAGAATGACAGGATATACACGCGGCGAAATGTCAAGGAGATTCGAGAGCCGTATAATTATTCTTGCGCGATGGACTGTGCGCGGCTCTCATGTGTGTGTGTGTGTGTGTGTGTGTGTGTGTGTGAGCGCGCGATTGGAATCGTTGATGATGAAGCTGCGGAGTCGATGAACGATGCAACGCCGCGCTGATGTAGCTGACCGAAGTGCGACGTCCATCATTCCGAGTCTGACGCATCGCGAGCTGTACCGATCGATATATTTATATACGTATATGAACACGATATGCGAGTTTAGGGAGGCTTTTAATGCTTATACTTGTTTCGTTTTTAAAACCTTTTTCTTTGTTGGAGGTGCACAATTTAATGTTTAGATTATTATGCAATGGGGTAGAGGAGTTTCGGATTTGCAATCATTCTGGGGTTTCCTTGTTGCTCGCTGTTAATGTTTAATTGGGAATGTATAGATGTAATAATGAGCAATGGGAAGTAAAATCAATTACACGATTGCTTGATTTCTTTGAGTTGAGGTATTTCAATTGCGAAGAACAAGTGGCTGATCGTTATGCAATAAGTCATTTGCAACAACATATATTATCAGTTCAGTCAGTTCATAAGTAATGATAATGAGTATAGCGCTATTCGAATTATATCGATTAAAAATTAAAAAGCTATTAAGGTTAGATTTACGTAATGCATGTATACTTGAAATTTATTTCAACGCGTACAACGTTAATGAGGAATTATAAACATGCGTTAAATAATGCGTATATTTACCTCATTTCATCATTTTATTATTTTCTCGTTACACACCGAACACAGCTCAAAAAGTTATTTAGATCAATCTCCAGAGTAATTGATTATGTTAATTCACTGTCATCAATTTTGTAGGAAGAAATTAGTAAACCACGATTCTCACAACATTTCTACCACATCCATTGCTTAGGAATCCTTTATGAGCTGCGCATTTATTTCAAATTCCATAAGATATCATTTAATAAATTATTCAAGACTGTAGGTAATGTTTTTTCTGCGAGCTACTAAGATATTTTTATCGCTTACCCCCAGTGTTTAGAAAGTTTTTAAGAAAAATTGGCATTAACCATTCATTTACCATGCAATAACCTTCAATTAAAAAATTCTACATTACTTATAACAGAAATAACCTATTTGGTGCCTTTCTAATTGCTGCATTTTTTAATTGCGAATTGTCAAAAGAAAATTTACTTTGAAATGCATACAGAATTCAAAAACTTGACCGAGTTTCTTTGCTTTAACACGGGTGTGGCCTGTATATACACGCACAAGAGCATACTTTGACATTTTTTTTCTAAAGAGAAGCCCATGAGTTTTAACTTTAACGTGTAATAATTATTGAATTCGCGCCGTTGAAGTACAAAATTATGATGAATATCGTAAAATTAAAACTTGCTATTCCTAAAATAGCGTTGAATGAAAAAGGTCATCGGAAAAGAAATAATTGCTTTCGCTTTAAACCGATACTCAATAAAAATATTGATTCAATTACCCTTTTTAATAAAAACTCGAAGCGAACAAGCCGTTATATTGAACAGAGGATAAAATTATCCACTAACACTAAGATTGCGTACTGTACGTGTACAGCTCACAAGAAGAATCCGTACCTTTTAGGAAACCTATTTTGCTGAAACTTTATAGGAAGTCTTTTCTAATAATTAAATATTAAACCCAGTATTATATAATTTTTTTAGTATAGTGTATAAAAGTAAAACTATGCTCTTGTTTCTAGAGTCTACGAGCTTTATATTGAAGTATTAGGCTGCATGATTATAATTACTGTAGGTAACACTTACCAAAGTTTCAACGAAATTCCTTTTCTAAAGTGTACATAGAGCAATTCAAAAATGAAATTTGAACAATTTAATTGCTGTTAGAACGATAACGAAAAAAAAAGAAATTGATGGGCTATTTGTTTACGGTCTCCTACTACTAGTTACATTCTGCAAGATTCCAATAATCCATCAGTCCAGAAAACTTTTCATTATCGGTCACGGAGCTACTGCAGGCCGTCATAGTCATTCTCGAACTTGGTCATTTTAGCCGATGTCAGGAAAATAGAAAATCTAATAATCTAATAAGCAGCTGGTGCGAACCGGTACTCTCCAGCGATTTCTTATTGAAACTACGCACCGCATGCCCTTACAAATCACTCGCTATTGCTCCACAATCAATTCCTTTGACCCGCGCATAAAGCCAATCTCGTCGTCTAAAGCATTCGCTATGTAATACGGTTCGCATTAGGCCGATCTCCTTGTAACATCTCCCTTCAATCCTCGAGTGGCTCGACAGTCAACGCAGACAGCTATACGCCGCCTCTGCTGCTGCTGCTGCCGCTGCCTTTTCAAACGAGCATCTCTTTCACTCGTTCTCTCTCTCTCTCTCTCTCTCTCTTGCTGCACCCTTTACCGTCGCACAGAGCCGATACTTTAATCTTTGATCCATAGAGCGTCATAACTAAGAGGTTCGTTAGCTCCCGGCGCGCGCGTCAAAAATAAACGCGCTTAATTATGTTACGCGGAGCGAACAAGGAAAGAGCGCGCGGCAGTCGCGGCGACGCCACGAGGAAATGTTTTTGCGCCGTGGCGCGAATTAAAAAGCGCCCACTGTGGTGCGTGTGCGTGTACATCAGAGGCGCGGCTCTCCGACTCTCTCTCTCTCTCACTCCCTGTACTCGGTAAAAGGGTCTCGATAATCTTCTCTCTTCCGAACGACCGCTTTTTTTCTTACGCCCCGACGGAGAGACAGAGAATCGCGTATACAGAACTGTATACATGTATACAGCAGAAAAAGCGTATAGAGCCCGAGCGCGACTACTTGGAGTTACGTGCACCTTGCTTCGACTGCTACACGTCGATCTCTTTTCTCTCTCTCGCTCTGTGTGTGTGTGTGTGTGTGTGTGTGTCTGTGTATCTGCTGCGCTTTACTGGGCTCGCGTGTCCGGGCTTGTTTGAGTCGCGCGCGCAAAAGCTGTAAAAAAGTTTACTTTCGAGTAAATGCAATTTAGATCTGGAAAAGTAGTTCGTTATTTGTTGAGCGCAGCTCCCTGAAATTGTTAGATATTGCATTATGGTAATTGGGTTTGAGCGACGGATGTTTCCTACAAAAATGAAGATTGAGTCAGTGCCATACGTTTAATTGTATCTTTCTTTATGTTCGATTTTTATTCGCGAGTTAGTACAAACTATTTTTGCCGTAAACCGTTTGTGACTTTGCGTTTATTTTCGAGATTTAAGTCGTTATAGAAGTGCTTGAACGTTGATAAATATATCATATCGCCACTGGTGGTCATTATACGTTGGGTGTACACTTTAACCAAGTAATTCTTGAATCATTATACGCTCATACAAAGTAAAAGTCTTGCATTGAAAAAGAGCAAAAAAAGGCATTTAGTATTCACGCGAAAAATGCTGACACATCGTACGTTTTGTTAGCGCACTTGGGAAAAAGATGTTACAGCTGCACATAATTACTTTCGAGTTTTTACGAGTACCGAGAATTGGGAAATCGCACAATAAAATGAGAACAGCTCGACAAGCAATAACAGCGATACAAAAAAGAAAAAGACAAGAAAAGGCGAAACGCGCGGAATCGTTTTTCCAGCAATTTTTCTCAGTTTACGTGCATCTCCTGCATTATTTGAAATATCGACAAAATATCCTACGACATATCCTGCACTACTAGAAATTATGGCAATTTTCTTACAGCCTCTTCCTTCTCTCTCACTCACTCTGTCTCTCTCTCTCTCTCTCTCTCTCTCTCTCTCACTATATCTCTCTTTATCTGTCTCTCTCTCTCTCTCTCTCTCTCTGTCTCTCTCTCGGCAATATGAAGCGCGCGTCGTATCTGATCGCTCGAAAGGTCAGGGCATTGTTCGAGAAATTGCGACAACCGTTGCTCGACTGTAGCGTACACACACACACACACACTTGAGAACATGCATGTCCGTGTGTGCATAGACCGAGCGGCGCACTGCAGCACACATGCAAGGCGTCTCTCATCTGCCGTGAAATTCTAGAGGAGCGCGACGAACTGATAGAGTGCCTTGCTTTTTATCGAGACGTGGCGGCTATTGCAACAAAAAAAGGAAATGAACATGAAAAACGAGTAATGCTTTCCGCTGCCTGCAGAATATTTCGTATTCCCTATTGTCTGGGCGGTAAACGATGCTTGCAGTCGCGGTTCGCAGGACTCTTGATAATCAAATAGCGCCTCTGCAGCTGCCTTTTATCTCTCTCTCTCTCTCTCTCTCTGTCGCTTTCTCTCCCTCTCTTTTTAAATTAGGTCCGAGTGAATGGAAACATTTAATGATATACCAGAAAGTAATTGTTTCATTTTTTTTAAACGAGTTTATATTTTTAACACATAATATGAGCGATTTTTGACGAATTATAAATTATTATTATTTGTTTATATTTTTGCACTATTACTAGGTTAAGCTACTTTTTAATTACCCAAAAAGTGCATGAAATTCTCATGTCCCATCACGTCATCAAACACAATCGAATCCCGCACATCTTTCAAGAATTCAAACTGACCATAATGTCCATCTGCAAAATGGTACTAATGAACGACACGTCCTACGACATCCACCGCATAAACCTAAATTTCTAGCGGTCAATAATGTTCAATCGATCCTACATATACATACATATACGTCTATCGACATCCCTTACGCGCGGCGCTCCCTTCCAATCCACTCAACTAACGATCGTCTAGTCCCACGCGCTCACGCCATAAGGATCATAAATTTAACGAGCACCTGTTAAATGTACAGCTGACGCTGCTCTGCTTGACGGCGGCGGCGTGGCAGACGAGGAGTGTCCTGGGTGACCTGCCACCGGGAACCAGGCGAAACACCTACCTGCCACCCGAGCCCACCAAAGGCTACGACTACAACAAGCCAACGGGGCCCGGTTTCCCGAGCCCTGGACCACCGCCTAGGCCGACGCCCAACTTCCCCGTGGGTCCACCATCGAGGCCACCGACATCCTTCCCCACGGGACCACCGGTCAGACCACCAACAGGACCACCGGTGAGGCCACCAGTGAGACCACCAGTGGGACCCGGCTACCCCACTCCCGGTAGACCCACCCCTGGAGGTGGATATCCTGCGCCTGGACCCAGGCCCACTCCTGGATTCCCTGACTACACCGGCTCGCCCAGCGGACCTGGCAACACGGTGAGTCTACTTTTGTGCCTTTATCCTGGATTTTGTTTTCGTAGGCTTATTATGCGTTCGCTCTGATACTCGACGACGAGGAAAATTTCGTTCCTGACTAGATTCATCGTGAAATAGAAGCCATCTTTTTAACAGGAAAGGGAGAAATAGAAATTTATAGGTTCAAATAGTTCAAATAGCATCCAGTTCATATATTACATCGCATCAATCCTATTATTATAATCAATTTTTCTTGCAACGTAGTTAACATCGACCCAGAGATGCGATGATTTTGCATATAATATAATTTATAACGGAAAAGAATAGTAATGACATTTAATCGGTTTATCGATTTGAAAGGGTAAAACGACGCTCCAATATGAAATACGAGACGCCTCTAAAACCATAAATAGAACCATTTCACTTCTAACATTTGCATATACAATTGGAGTATACGTCTCAATAAAATTGAGTTTCGAAACACTTATTTAGACGGACATTTACTCGTTAAGGAATATAGATATATGCTATCGACTAAACGTCCATGTAGCCTATATGAATTAATATCAATACCAACAGACACGCCGAGTTGTTATATCGTACAATACTTTTAAGCACTAATGGACTTGGGGCTGAAAGTAACTATGGAAATAAATAAATCCATTAATTCAGTTATGAATAAATTGAATTTTTATTGAACCCGATACTTTTTATCACTACTTGTTCCAGTTGAGACAGTTTTACATAAAACACTCTTTATATGTATATACATATATAAAGAGTGTTTTATGTTACAAAAGATATATATTTGAATAAAAAGCCAAAATTACAGTCGCAATCGTAGTAGGCGAGTATATAAATTTCAAATGACCAGGCCGCCAGGAAATATTTCTGCTCTCCTCTCCGCCTCCGTTGCCCCTTTATAAAGACACGCGCTCGCGCCCTCGCATTCCGGCGTATTTACAAAAGCAGTTGTACGAGCGATAAAGTCTTTCTTGTGCTTGCGGAGCGGCCGCTTAAACGCGCGCTTTAAAGCCACACACACACGCGCGCACACGTGTACTCAACACAGAGAGAGAGAGAGAGAGAGAGAGAGAGGAACTTTTGGCCGGCTCGCAAGTCCACTTCCGGCATAATGCAAACGGCCGTCTAACGAACTCGCAGTAGCAATACTCTCTCTCTCTCTCTCTCGCCTATATATTTCTTTCTAGCGCGCAACACATACACACCCACACACACACATACACAGAGAGAGAGAGAGAGAGAGAGTCGCGGGTATACTATAGCACCGGACGCTCGTCTTTTTCATTCGCGCTTTTTACGAGTCGCGGGGGCTCTCCCCTTGCGCGATATCGGCTCCGCACGAACGCGAGAGTCTCTCCTGCGTGCAGTAGTAGTAGCTCGCGCACGTGCTTCCGAGTCCAGCTCGTATAAGTTCTGAAGAAACGCCGCTCGACTCACCGTATCTCGCGCGTGCTTCTCTCTCTCTCTCTCTCTCTCTGACTGCTGCGCGCTTGACCGGAGGTCGCCGCCGTTCACATGCCAGGCTGCGAAAGCTCGTGCGCTGACCCGCGCTACTATATATATATATAGCGTCGAGCGAGCGCGCGCCTTTTCTTTAATGCCTTCCGAAGCTGCCTTTTTTCGTTTCGCTAGTTTCGCCGTATTTTGATTTACTGCGCGGCGCATGCCTTTCTTTGAGAATTGCGCGTTTCTTTGAGGCCGCCGCTAGAGACTCTCGGCTTGTTAATGAGCTTTATAGGGCGCATTTTGATAATTGGCTGCTGAGAAGAAATGTGAACATAAAGAATGTGCATGAGCCATTTTAAAGAAAAATGCAATAATTCATTAATGAATTTTCCATTGATAGAGGAAAAAGGAAATGTACGCATTAATCTAATTTACTCGAGGCAAAAATTGTCAAGAACTTGGCGAATCAAGTCAATTTGGTACATAACAAACCTAAGAGCATTCATTCAATGACATTATATATATATATATATATATGTATCTGACACTGCGACCGTCAAAGGGAGATTCACCCACACAAACGTGCAGAATTTATTAAATCTCGTCGCGCATTCAACGCGATACGCACGGCGGCCGCTATTCCATTGAAGCCAACATTTCCATTTTCTTTCCGTTTAATACTTTTAGCTCGCGCTTCTCTTAGACTCTTTGGCTACCCAACACTTGCCCGAGCCTCCTCTCGTCCCTCCGCAACAGCAACAGCAGCAACAGCAGTAGTGGCGGTGGCTCAGCCCAGCGTGAGGCATTTCAGCCCGGCGAAACGCGAGGCTCGTGCGCAGGCAGCAACTTCGCTTTGTGCGAGCGGCGCGGAACTGAAAGCGCACCGGGCGCGAACCGTGAAAAACACGCCTGGAACTTCTACGCTACGCTGCGGCTTCATTTGAAACTGCAATCCTTTTTTTCTTCTTTTTTTGTTTTTCACCCCTCCCCAACCCCTGCGCCCTCGTATTCTTGATGTAATTAAAATAGCTAAAGTTTAGTTCACTTTGCTTTATTAAAACCCTAAAAGGAATATATAGAAATTAAATAATCCGAAAAAGAAGGGATCCCGTCTCTCTCTCTCTCTCTCTCTATCTTTATTTCTCCCTTTCTCTCACTCGTGAACGCGAGCATTTAATTAATTAAATGCATGGCAAAATGCACTCCTCGTTATTATGTACCTGCGCGCACCGCTAGTACATTCGGATAGAATCAGCCTGCTCTCCTCTATATCTTTGGTGCTCGCTTTCTCTCTCTGTGCTCCTCGCTTTTTAACTGATTAACGGATCTCGAGTAACGTAAAGCTAACTTTGTCGCTGGCTAATCATAAATCGTTATGGACGGCTTTTTCAAAATTTGGCAAAACATATTTGATGAAAGGTGTCCATAAGCCTTGATTACTTCGTTCCTTCATTGTTCAAGGGAATAAAGGATAAGTGTATTAATGGAATGATTAAATTTTCTATTTTTATCTGCCAAATTATTCGGCTTTAAAAACGAGGCTAAAGTTAGATCGCGGAAGACATGCGATCACCGCGAGCACGAAGAACCCAGTTAAACATTTAAATTTATAAGTTCTAGATTTCGTTACCGCTAAAGGAGAAAATCACGTCTATATGTTCATTGATAACCTATTTCGTGGAAATTAATCGATGTCAATCATGTAAAATTTAATTATTTGCATTTCCAAGGAAAGCCAAACTTTTTTTTTGAAAATCTACTTTATCAAATAAAAATACGACTTTAATTTGTATAAAGTAGATTTTCAAAAAAAAAGTTTGGCTTTCCTTGGAAATGCAAATAATTAAATTTTACTTGATTGACATCGATTAAAAAACGTAATACTCACGTGAAGTCTTGCTTTAACGAAATTAAAAATTCATCACTGTCTCAAATGCCTCTCACGAAGTAAATAATACTAAAACGCTCCCACTTTAAACAACTTAAAAATCCATAGTATCAAATGACGTCGATATAAAAAGGTCTGAATTCGAAACTAAAGAAAAAAAATCCAAATTCACAAGGCGAGATTAGTCAACACCTCATAATACAACAAACGATACCGTAAAACATCGCTATCGCGCCGAGTACGTATATACCAACGGGTATACTTCACCCGTGCTGTCGAAGACAAACACACCCACCAGGCACTCAGTCCACACTCGCACAGCTATACACCTACACACACACACACACAGAGAGTGAGACTCGCCGTGAATCCTCGAGAGCTCTAAAGCCCTTATCTACCAACTTTTTACACCGGCGCGCTACAGAATTACAACCATCCTCGCTCGAATAAACCTCCTCTCTTTCTCCACTCAGCTCAGCCATAGCTACACATAACACACACACACACACACACAC
>UELU01135578.1:0-14631 GCA_900490025.1 Megastigmus dorsalis
TTCGTATGCAGTAGAGTAAGTATGATTTAAGTAAGCGCGCGTACGATAATCAGCACACGATGGCTAAACGCCCGTTTGATAATTGACACACGGTAAATAATTCGCGTACGATAATCAGCACACGATAACTAAACGCCTGCTTGATAACTGACACACGGTAACTAATTTTCCGTGTCTGAGAGAGCACGATAACTAACTCAAATGTTCATTCTCAGTTTTGATTAAAATTTTATATTATTTTATATTATGTAATTGCTGAAAAAATTCCTACTAGTAGTAAAGGCATCAAAGTATACTATAAATAACCTTCCAAATACAAAAATTCTTTAAAAATTATTAAATTTACCGAAAACTTGGAGCATGGCCCTTAATGGGCACGATAACTGACACACTTACCCTAGTTTGGAAAACGATGTTTATACAATGATACTTGCATTTAAGGGGGGTTTACACTTATAAATTTTTTATGTTAATTCGTCTAAAACAAAAAAATTATAATAATTAGTAAAATTTCCACATAATATTCTAAAAGCATATTGGATTCCTGAAAAAATGAGCTCTAGTAGAAGCCCCTATGCCCATTTTATCTTATGTTGTGTCAGTTTCAAAAATTTGGCTTTGCCGTAAACTACAGGTCCAACGGATTGATCAATTTTGATGTAATTGTTCTTAAATTGTTTGTAATTGATATCATTATGGTGTTTAGAGTTGTATAAATTAAAATTTTTTGATTAAATAATAAAATGAGTTCAAAAACTGCATTTTTTATTACAAAAAATAAATCTTATTTTATTAAAAAATGGGTTTTTACTTATCTGACAAAATCCAGTTGCATCCACTTCTCATTCATCGCCAATTGATTCAATGCCTTCACTGAAAATTGCAGTAAATAAACAATTATTATTTCACCTTACTATACTGGAGCTATTCGCAACAATCCAGCATCACTAAACAGAATGATTAGAGGCATTTGGGCCATTTAGTATCACAAGGCTTTCACTGATGAATATCCGCAATACCAGTTCTGTTCAATTCGCAGAAACTCTTGGTGTAAATGCCGTAAGCTACAGCCGCTGTGTAAGCTACACCGAGCTGTAGCTCTGAACAGTTTACACGAATTCCACCATAAAAACATACTTCTACAAGCAGTTGTCGATAGCAGCAGACCATTTCTCTCTCGAAACGTGGTCTTGGTAGGCACACACAGAACTCAAATAAGTCTTTTCAACATTTTGTGGAAAATCTGTCCAAAACCATTTTTGTCAGCCTTGACTCGTTGAAGCTGGGAGAAAATGTTCTTGACTCAGTCTCCTTGCTCTTCTTGCCTCCAGAGAATTGGCAAGCATCTTCCGCACAGCATGAACTTCTATCATGACTGGTTTACACCCAACGAATGCATGAGTGTCCAGGCATGATTCCGAACACTTACATAACCTTCTAAAAACTGGTTGTTCCATCATAATATATTTGTAATAGGAAATATTAAACCAATTTTTAAAATATTTAGTCAACTAAAAGTAGTTTTTGGAAGAAGTTTCTACACAAAGTTATTAAAATTTTTATAGCTTTTTTGGTTAGAACTACTTTTTATAAATAAATAGATGAAAGCTTATCTGTTTATTTACTCACCAACTCACGAACTCACGAGTGATCTACGATTAAAATTATAGTTTGATTAAATAAAGGTAAATATTTATACCTATGTGTATTAACCTCAAACTAGCTGTCAAAGTGTCAACTACATGCATCTATACGTATAATACGCACATAAGATACCTAGAAGCAGTCATTGTAATTTATATTGAAATTAACCATATATTATCTTTATATAGATGTGCAACACATAACAAATTATAAGGAATAAATACGACACATCTATAAGCATGTCTATGGCCTTTATACTTTAGACAAAAATATTTTTCACGAATGTCGAACATAGTTTATGTTTGAAACGCATTTACATCTAATATACACTATAGCCATGCTCGTTGCACCAGCAACTCAAATTTAGCACAAACTACATATATACAGATACTACTATATACAAAATAGTTGCAGTGGCCATTATAATTATTAAATTTATTTATTTTTGGGAGTCATCCATCTATCCCTTTTGCGCTTTTATTGTCTTACGTATAAAATGCATACCTAGTCACATATATAGAATATTAGAAGTGAAATAATAGAGAAATGTAAATTATAATTATTTGATGAAAAATTTAAAGATCTGCTATTTTACATGATCACTGTTTTTTCTATAACTTTAAGACGAAATTAAATTTCGATAAACGGGGAACAGGACGTTATTCTAAGAGAAATTCGCTATCTGAATAGATAATAAAAAAATCGATTTTTTGAAAATTTTTAGGTTTAAACCCCCCTTAATTAAAGCAGTAGAATAATTGTGAAATTGCAATAAATAGATAAATAGATAAAAACGTACGTGATTTTTGAGATAATCTTTCTAGTTATTTGGGTAATAAAAGACCTTTGGTGTTCAAGCTAACTGCATATTCAAATAAAGCACTACTTGTTTTCTTTGTAAACTATTTGAATTTTTGCAATATCTCGAAAATTGAGTGAGATATGGTGTCGCGAAAATTCAAGTAGCGTCATTATTATAACGCGGCATCTTTGAAGTATTTGTGATGATGACGTCATCAAAGAATTATTCAATAAGCTATAATTAAACTTTTTTTTGGGTATATCATATCAGCGACTACTGATCTATTGTCTTTTTCACTCTGCTTTTTATGGCATGAGCATTAAGAGGATGCAGTAGCTAAAAACGTGCTTTTTGTTTCGCTTATATCTTGATGTATTAATAATAAAAATGAATATTTAGAGTTGAGCGGCGTAGTGCTCGATATGATGTATCATCTTGTACAATATGAAAGTGATTTGATTTGTCGTTTTTGCAAATAATTGGAAGAGGTAAGAGGTGTTTATGCTTGAAAAGTTAACCTTAAAATTATGTTCATACTTACTTATGCTTATAACTTTTTATATTGATAATTTTGAGTAATATTTGGACTTGAGCGGCGCAGTGCTCGATATAATAAAGCATTTTGTACAAGATGAGGTCTATATGAGTTATCGTTTTTCTATATAATTGGAAGAGAGGAATAGTGAGGAGGGGGGACGCTACTGCATCCCCGGGGTTATTTTAACGTTTATTAAATTAACGTTAGTAGATATTCTTGAGTATCTATCTTTAAACTATTCCTCACTTTTTGATTGCAGAATTTTATCACAACATACTTTTACAATATCATTTTTTTGCATCGCAATATGTTTCATATAAAAATCTATCAGTTCTGATGTAACAGCTTCACTTACCACATAGGATGGTTTATTTTGGCACAATATAAAACAGGTATTTAAATATCCCGCACACTTATTTCTTTTAATATGGGTTTCCACTGTATTCAAAATAAATCCCATTAAATTTTCCAGCATCTCTTAGTTTTTATTCTTATTTGCTTCCACAAGCACCATTTTAAGAGGTGAAGGCGTCTACAATTCTGTAAGTCAAAACCAAGAGGATTGTCTTTTACTCTTTCCTCTGGAGGGAACAGCTCAAAAAAGTACTTTCCTTTACAGATCTTCTGTCGTGCAAATCGACGAACAATTGGCACTCCCCTACTGCTCATAATTAGTTTTTGCCACACTTTCTTCGTTGTTGATGAAATTAATTAGTGCAGCTGCATGTTTACATTTTTTACTTTTATTGTACACGTAAGTACATGACACATAAAGCCTTAGTATCTAAAATGTACAATACTGTTTAAAAAAGTAAAATAACTCATTCGATTTCCGCAGCTAAATAATTAAAAGTCAAGACGGTAAATTAATTACACGTGGCGGAAAAAAAGTTTCTTGGTAATACCAGCCTATCTTCCAGTCCATTCTTCAGTCTGCCTTCACCCTCGGACTCTCCATCGGCCACAAAGGGCCACGAGGTGAATGAAAAAGCGAGAATGGGAAAAAAGGAAGAGAGAGAAAGAGAGAGAGAGAGAGAGAGAAAGACGTAACATCTGATACGAAACGTCATTGCTTGTCGAGCGAGTAGAGGGAGCGAGAGCTGCTTAAAATATGAGATGAGAGTCGATAAAGCTCCGCGAAATACGAGCCGAAAGCACGGCAAAATGCCATAGAGAGCAGCACTACGCTTTCATCCACACTGCCCTGCTATACTTTCTTTCGCCTTTCTTTCTTTCTTTCTTTCTTTCTTTCTTTCTCTGCTTCTGCCTTTTTCCCTTTCTCTTTTTCGCTTTACTTCCAGTTCCACCGGTTTTTCGAAGCGAGAACTTAAGGCTGCCCGGCGCTGCTTATCAGTTAGTTCGATGAACGGAGTGGACCGATGGAAATGAAAGGGCCGCGCGCGATTTTTTTCACGACATCTCCTTGTACACTCGGTGTGAATGAACTTACACACAAACATAATCAAGAACATTTTGTTTTCCATCATGATCAAAAAGTATGCCAAACTTCAATCAATGATGCAGAGCGGATAAACTAGGGGTTGAAAGTTGCGAATTTTCAATATGTAGGAGCATTAAAAATATTAAGAGTGAAAAGTAAATTAATGTTTTTTCATTGAAAGAAGAATGTATAAATATGTATAGAGGTAAAAGAATGTTCAAGAACTAAGAGAATGGCAAATAATGATAGACCAGAAAATTCCGATACAAATATTAAGACAGGGTTATTATTATCATTAACGCAGACCCACAATAAAATTGAAAAGTCTAGACTTGTAAAACGAATACTATCATTTAGACTTATTCTAAAACGTAAACTTACAATACAAAGAAATATAGCTTAGAAAAAAATTTAACCTTTTTCCAGAGGAGAAAGTTTAAGAAAGACTGTAGAGTGTACACTCCCCTGTACTAATTACATAAAAGTAGAAAACAAGGATATAGCAAGACCATTATATTTCATCGATTTCTTCCAAGTCTTCGTTTAAAGAACATTTCTTACATTAACTTTCAAAATTTCCTTTTGAAGCAAATTAATGAGACCTATATCTCAGCGATCAGTAGGGAGTGAACCCTACTTTTTAAGGTATTCAACAATCCATATTTATTTAATACGTTATTGGGCATAAAAAGTCATTTTCGAAAGTTTCAAGATAATTCAAGATTCACGTCCGTGATGGGTAGATTTACAATGCGTTCTCGACAATTTTCATTTCATTGCGAACTCGCTGAAGTCCTCTTTATTTCTTAGCTCACTTTACTCCTAATAAGATAAAAAAAAAACTTCTTATCTCCATTGCAGTATAATTTATTTCATTCCTGTTTATTCACGCAGATATGAATAAATCAACGTGAAAAATTAACATGGTTCGGTACAAAAATTTACAAACCAAAGTGTAATTTACACTGTACATGGTCTACAAATTTTAGCCCACTGCTACCTTAATAATGTAATTTTTACTCGAATATTTTTGTTGAATAATGCAATTAGGAAAAAGAATTTGCTTCGAAATTACTTAGGAAGCAAAAGCAGCGAGTAAATTACGTTTTGTTTCACAAACACGAATTTATTGCTGAACTCTTTAATCTGAATTTCTTATATTCCTTCTCGTGAAAACAAAAAAAAAAGAAAACGTAAAACGGAAAACTCGAGGAAGTATTAACACGATTCTAAAGCGATTCTCATCCAAAGAACCGACAAAGCCATTTATTACAGGAATAAATGTCCGCGTAATAAATTCTAGGAAGAAAAAGCGTTCGCTTCCGAATTTTTTTTTACTTGCTTCCTCTTTTCCTTCTCGGCTCTTAAGCGCTTTCATTTTGAATGCCGAATCTTAATTCGGCATTGAACGTATCTACCATATATATACAAGCCACAGATTAGTTACGAGAAGTTCTCGCGTTTAAATTCTCCGCCGATTAAAGTCACACGCGAGTCACGATACTTTCTGCAGCGAGTAATGCAAGTGTCCGTACTTTCTAAATCTAAAGCAGTGAAAAGTCACTGAAAATCAGTGTTTATACACTATTTGACGAATTTATAAGTATTTCACTGATAAAAAGTGTGTATACACTATTGAAAGTAACAGAAGAAAACAGTTCATATCCACTGTAAAAAGTAGTGAAATTTCAATGTTTAAAGTAGTGCATGTGTTTACGACAGCGAATATTCCCGCATAAAAACAGTTCAAATTCGATATTAAAGCAGCGAATATTAAGTAATATTCCGTACGAAGAAAAAAATTATTTTTTACTATTTATAATTTACGGCAATTATTGAAGCGTTGAATATTATGTATAGAATTGCGATTTGGATGATAGTCCTGGAGCTGATTACATTTCCATATGCACCAGCCAAGTACCGGATGAAACATACAGGTATTCTTATGTACTTTTTCCCGTAGAATCCGAACACCTTGATCAAAATACTGTAATAACTCTGCACATTTTAAGTAAAACGCGATTTTCTCAGATAAAGGTGCATTTTAAAATACTAATTCACAATCATAATACATCAGTCTATAAGATTTGCACTAATAATACTTTTTTTTACTGTAGAATTCGACCATTTTTATAAATAATTATAAACAAAAATAAAAAATTATTCTATTTGAAAGAATCAATATATAAATATTTTTATTTTTACGTTAAGTTTATCAGTTTTACAGTTTTTAAGGTACAATTTTCAATGTAGTAGCAACAGTTTTGAATGTAAGGAATTTTATTGTCGATAATATATGATTTTTTATTTATTTATGATGAATACTTTTTTATGACAAAAATATAAAGTTAATTAAAAGTTTTTTCTATCACATATACGTTACACTTATAATACTTTACACACTGTCACATACACGTTACACAAACCCGCGTACCAAAATGAATGTCAAGCCTTTATGATAACAAAATAAGGAGAATGAATTAATCGATCTTCAGAGAGTCGGAATCAAGCAATTTATTAATTGTAACAAAAATTGCGACGTTTCGGAGATTTAAACAATGTGTCCTCAGGCTAAACACACATACAAACAAGGAAAGCGGTTAAAGTCGTGAATAGAAAATATTAAAAAAAAACTACAGCACAAAAAATATGAATATGAACAGCAGAAGACTTCTAAATTTTGTTAAATTACACTAACTTTATAAACAGTTTTCTACATTTGTTTCATCAAAATCAAATAAAATCGTATAATGACACAGTTGCAATAAAAAAATTTAAGCTTCGATTACTGGACATCGTCTGCTGGCTATAAGATCCTAATTCTTCATTTACTGTGTGCCGATTACTGGGTCCCATGTAAAAGGATATGGCACATTAATCAGTGAAAGCACAGTAATCGGGACATCTACTCGAAGCGGAATTAACTAAGAAATTAATTAATCAAGGAATTCTTGTTTTGACAGATTCATTTTTATGATTAATTTACTCATTTTTAGCAGGTAATAATCATTGTACCTTAAAAACATGAACTACGTAACGGTATTGTTCAAGTTTAAAATTTTTATTCACATTTGTCGTGACAGTTTTGCACGAATATGGTATGTAATGAATTAAATTTTTAAATGTATTATATAAATATCATTTAAATTCTCTACGAAATTATATTATTGTAGTAGTAATAAAATTATATAATTTTTCAATATTTTCAAGTAAAGAATAACACGTTTCATAAACCCGTAGTACATATGGTGTACATTATTTTTTTACACCATTTGAACAGTCTCTTTCCGTTAGTAGTAGTTCTTACTGTCACAAGTATTTTAGGTGAGTATATTAATATACATTTAAGTATATTTACAAGTTTTCCTCATGAAAAATAACAAGTCCAAAATAAGAAAAAATAATGAGTTTAATAAAAAAATTTGACTATTTATTATAGTACTTAATAAAATATAAATATTATAATATGTAGTTTAATTCACTCCCTTACATGATTTCTTCGTTAATTATTAATTACTTCGCTATCGCTTTTAAAATTCATTACTTTCATAAAATTTCAAAAAACTTTGGGAGTGCCAAGTGATTCAAAGGTTTACAGGAAAAATGCTAAGAAGGATGAATTCCATTCATTGTATCAACAAGAGATGTTGATTACAATTTCTATTTTTGTGGAGGCTTGATTATAACCGATAGGTATGCCATTACTGCTGCTTCGATAAAGATAACAATAACACCATAAAAAACACGCACACACACATAGATATACCTATAGAGCACATTAAAAATACCAGATTCCCCTGCAATTTTTCTTTAACAATTTTGATAAGTAAGTATTATCGCTTTAGAAATATATAATATTTTATACAGTTTTTGTTATTTTCTTATTCTGTATAATTTTCGACAAAACATTACTTTTTCTATATAATTAACGCACTTTCTCAACATGTTTACCAGTTAGTTTTAATTTTATACCTATCATGTTATAAATGTTCACTGATAAATATGGGATTGCAGTTTAGGGAAAAAAATAGATATAACATTGCCATAATCTAAAATAAGACAGGTTACACTGCAACCAAACTAATATCAGATAATACCAGGGCTATAGTTGCTGAATGCAAAGACATACTTAGAAATGTAGGCCTCGATAATTTACAAAAAGCGTATACTCGCATTCTGCCGGTCGAAGACTCCAAAAAACTTTATGCAAATTTTGAGTACAATTTACCTTATGAAATATGTGAATACGCAAGCTCAAAAAGGGAGTTTGGCAAGTAAGTCTGTCTTGAAAAAATTTTATTCGAAATTAAACTATTAACCCAAATTCTGAGTACTTTTAGTAATTATATAAGACAATAATAAAATAATAAAGTTAATGTTACTATTTATAGTTTTTTATTATATTGTAGTGTGAAAGTGGCGGTCCTATAATTTTCAAAGGAGTCTTGATAAGTGTTTTTCAAATAACTAACGTAAAATGTGCAAATGGCGCTCCTGATACATTTAGAAATGTATTCGAATATTTAGAATTTAAAAATTATTGTAGTGTAACAGTCAGTAAAATAAATTTTAGTTCAAAATACTCTTTCATATATAAATGGTGAAAATAATCCTCGATGCTTGAAATGTTAAATAGGCCATTGCATTATTATAGTTTTAAAACAATTATATTTTTTATAACATTCGTGTTCAATAAAATATTTATCAATTATTGATGAGTATCCATATGTATACGTATATGTATTTTTATTATCACAACAAATCGAATTTCTAGAGTAATAAATTATATAGTTTCCCGACTTTTTCGAGTATATAATAACGTATACATGAAATCATAGTACACTTTACATAAGTATATTTTAGATTTTCTCTTCTCCCTGCATCAGTTGAACATGCATTTTCTTATTTTAATAATTCTTATATCTGTGGGTAAGTTTTACATCAATGCTCTTAATGAATAAGTCAAGTAATGAACTTTAAATATTGTGATAGCTGATTGATTTATTTTAAATTAATAAGATATAAATAATTAAGATAAAATTTGCAATATTATTACTTATTTGCATGATTTTGTTGCAAAAGTAATAATTATTCTAAACTTCTTGTACACAACTGTCCGTAGCATAACAATTAAATTATACTTATATTACCAAACATTTTAGTTTTAATAATCTCAAAGCTAGTGAGATTTTAAAATTACGAAGTCGCAAAATTAATCACAGCTGCAGATATAGGTATAACCTAAATTTAAAAGGGATTTGCTTATTCAAAATTAACTCAATTGAATTTTTAAAATCTTTAGGAGTTAAATGTAATCCAATACTTAACGGAGCAAATGCTAGAGAGAATGAATTTCCATTCATCGTATCATTAAGAAATGCAAATAGTAATCACCAATTTTGCGGTGGTTCTATTATTAGCGATAGACATGTAATTACTACTGCTCATTGCTTCGATGCAGACGATACCATAGAAAACACAATTGTTGTTGCTGGCACTAATAGTAAAACGATGAAGCCATTTGTATACCATATACAAAAGTTACATGACTACAGCAAGTGGTCTCAGAAGAAGCCTGGAGAACACGATGTTGCCATATTGACGGTTATGATTCATTTAAATTTTATAGCTTTAGACTTCAAAGATTTTTATATAAACAATTAGCCGATGAATTTTTTAATAAAACTTTTGACATTGAACATTGTCTACATTAGTAAAGAAATTTAATTTATTCAAAACACTTTCATAAGAATAAAGTGTACACATTAACTGTTTTTTAATTCAATAACTCTAATTACTTATCAATTGTTCAATTAGTTATTTCTTATTACAGTTAATAGAAAGAATAAACATATCGCCGAATTCGAGAATCAAAAAGGTTGCACTGCCAAATGGGCCGCCAGTCGAAGGCTCAAATGCTATTCTTGCTGGTTGGGGAGACACGCGAAAAAATATAGAACCAGATACCTTACAGAAACTTTCCACTCAAATTATGTCTTTTCAATATTGCACAAATCTTCATAAAAAAGTTTATCATAATTCACCTTATGAAATGTGTGTACGTTCAGTCTCAAACAGTGGTGTTTGTATCGTAAGTCTGTCTTTTTTTAACAGATAATATTATTGTACAAGTTTTATCAGAACTTTATCTTAAAGTGGAATTGGGAATATTTTTTGTAATATTACTTCACATAATAATAAGATTAAATTACACAGGTTCATAAACAAAAAAAAGTACCCTGAACTGGAGTTAAGACAACCTTATTCGTACGTATTTTGGCTTTCTAAACACGAATTTGAAATAAAAAATAGGGGTCACCCTGCGTATTTTCGAAATATAAATTTTTTTCATTATTTTAGCAAGTGGTATTATGAAGTATTCAACGCTCTTTTCAAAAATCATTTTTAATCACCTCCATAAGATTTTTCGTCTCCGAGATATGCCAATTGAAATTTCATGAGCATTCAAAACCATACTTGCTTGTTCAATTTATTTGCTCTTGAAATACATTTTGTAACTTTAAATCGGCATATCTCGGAGACGAAAATCGTATGGAGGTGATGAAAATGAGTTTTGAAGGGTGCGTTGAATACTTCATAATACCACTTACTAACATAATGAAAAAAAATTTCAACTTCGTAATGTATAAAGATATTTCGAAATTTGTTTTTTCTTTTAGTTATCTCAAAAATACGAAGGGAGACCACTATTTTTTATTTCAAATTTGTATTTAGGAATAAGGTGGTCTCAACTCCAGTTCAGGGTACTTTTTTGTTTGTGGGCCTGCGTTATTATTACTTAATTCATTTGTAATATTCTAGGGTGACAGTGGCGGTCCTTTAGTTTACGAAGGAGTTTCAACCCCAGTTTTAATAGGAGTCATTACAGCAACACTTGAACAATGTAGAGAAGGTGCTATTACTGATTTAGCAAATGTACACATGTATTTGGATTTTATTCATGAAGTATTCCGTATTGAAAATACCCAGACGGGACCCCACATCGGATCCAGTATGAGACTCCGTCTGGTATTCCCGATGAGGCCTCGCATGACCTTCCATAGAAGACCCCACATTAGACCACATAAGGACATTTGATATGGGATCCCTTACATTAACCCGTATTGTTGTTATAAAAATTAATTAGATTTAATCAGAATAAAAAACTAATTAATGTAACAAAATAAAAATTTTTAAAAACTCGACTGTACCGGGACTTGAACCTTGTTCATTCGGATTATCAGTTGCTTATTACCACTCGACCACAATAGTACTTCTGACTGTCACCGGTAATTCTGATATATATATGTAAATGTATATATTTAGTATATGTATATATTAGATGTACATAATAAATAGTTTACAAATAATATATCCTAAGTAAAAACTAAGGATGAAATCAGGCTCTGATTCCTTTCTGTAGAATATATTGATGGAAACTGTATCTATATATAATAGTTTCCTTATATAAAGATATATGTAACTCTTCATATTATAGAATTCTTATCAGTATTATTTTTGAATGCTGTATTATTGGTACATTACACAATTAGTGGGCGAAGGAGATTATCTCGACGAGGGTGAACAATCACACAAGCTGAGATAACCTGAGCACACATGTTGCGTATAATATTTTTCCATAGAATGCGCGCGAAAAATCGAACTTTGCGTACCGATTGGGGAAAATTTATATTATTATAAAAATAATTTTTAGTAATTCTCTAATTTTTTAAAATTATTTTGCTATCTAACTTATCTACATATAAAGCAACCTCAATAATTTTATACAAAGAATATGTGTAAGCTGAATTTCTATAATTATTATAAATTGATTTAAATTTATTAAAAATAAATTAACAGTCAATTAAGTTGTAAGATCTGGTAGTACGTTAGCGTCTACATGTATAAAGTCGTCGATGTTTATTACAGACATAATTATTAAATATTTTTTGAGTATCCCATTCTTTTTTAGCTATAATCTTGGAAACAGTTGGTTAGAGCGAAACGGATAAAATTCTGAGATTTCCCTAAGGAGAGTTAATTTTTTCATATCTATCGATAAGTATACTTTTTAAAATTACACGTTTTCAGCTTAGAATTCATATTCCGCTTTTATCCAGAGAAACGGTTAGAGCAAAAGGACCAAACTTTTTGGTATTTTTAAGGGTAAGAATTAACTTGAAAGATGAATTTTAGTTATTAAGTTACATTACAAAATTAAAAAATAAGTACTTTTACAAAAATTATACTCTCAAAAATGTCTTCTTATGCAATCTATCAAGTACTTCTCTAATCTAAGCATTCATCAATATACTTGAATATAACAGCAAAAGTCGAGGTGGTCACATCGGTCGAGCTTCACGTAGTCATCGAGAAAAATGATAAAACGATGACATTTAAAATGATATTACTCCGTAACTAGGTGGTCAAAAATTCCAATAAAAATTAAGGTGTTTTATTATGTCTACGCTTGTTTCATCTTAATTTTTAATGTGTCTCGATAACAATGTTAGAGTTTAGTAAATTTGCAAATTTTAACTGGCAATATTACAGAAACAAGGTGTTTAATCAATCCAGAATTTTACGTACATACTCGCTACTACCTATATTAATTTTGTACTAAATTTCATACAATTTTCAATACTTTTCAATAAGAGATGTTGATAACAATTTTCATTTAAACGGAGATTCGATTATACGCAATAGGCATACCATTATACTGCTGTTCATTGCTTCGATGAAAATAACACTAAAGATAACACGATTATTGTTGCTGGAACAAATAGTAAGACGGCCACTTGTGTACCACATAAAAGAACTATCTGACTACAGCAAATGGACCAATAAGAAATCCAGGAATCATGAAGTTCTCATATTAACGCTTCACTTATTTATATTTATGCACATCGAAAAATCGGTACCTCCTAGGAATATCAAAAAATTTGGCCATTTTTGTTAGAATAGTTCTCAAGATAAATGCGAACAAGGAATTCAACCTCAAAAAATACAGTATTAAAATTATATCTATCAATAGATAATTGAAAGTCAATTTTCCCTTACAAAATGTACAAATTTTTTCCATTTCGTTCTAACTTCTAACGATTCTGAGATAAGTACTTAAAACCAACTCTAACCTCAAAAAATGTGATTCTAATGAAGTTTACTTACAGGTGATGGAATGTCGAAAAATTCGGACCTTTTTGCTAGAGGAGTTCTCGAGATAAAAGCGAAAAAGCCATTCTAACCTCAAAAAAATACACTTTTAAAAAGTATACGTATCTACAGAAACTAAAAGTTAATTACCGTTTAGGAAACGCAAAAATTTTTTCCGCTTCGTTCTGACTTTAACCGATTCCGAGGTCAATACGAGAAACGAATTCTAACCTCAAAATATCTTCCTACTTTTAGCTGGATAACGAAGTTTCTTAGGCTCACGAGAACTCCCGAAATTTCTGCACCCACTCCATTTAATTTTTACTACGAAATCGGTTATAGATTTACTGACTGGTCAGCGAATAAGATTTCGTTGAAAAAATAGTTAATCGTTAACTGTTATTTTAGTCGATATTAAATAATTAGTTAACCTTTTTCGCTGTTTTTTTTTCAGTAGATGAATATCCACTGTAAATGCAGCAAACATTTAACTGATTTTGAAGTCAAAATAAGAAATTTCATTATAACAGAAGTGAATCATCATTAGTTTATCAGTGAAGTTAATGTCTACTGATATCAGCGAAATTTTTACTGCTTCAGTACAGAAAAAAAAATAAAAGAAAGAACTTATCTCTTAAGCTTCCAGATAATCCTTTTTTAGAAATATGATACAAAGAATATTTTATAAGAATACTTGAAAAATTATACATTAATAGTATAAATTACATAAGGTTTCCTTAGAATAGCGGCCAGTATCGGTGACCTCCTTTTGAATTTATGTAGATGGATGTATTATTTTTGAAATTCGATATTTCGATATTTTAGTGTATAAAAAATGTAAATCAACAGATCATGTAATGATACACTGCAATTTTCAGCACTATGCTTGTACGAGAATGCCAAATATATATAAATTAGCTGCTCGGAGTAGAAAAATGTCAACAATTTGTTACAAAAAACACAGGCATGTTTTTCGTCACACTCGACGTAATCTGGAGCAAAGGTGAAGAAAAAAGGAAGATCGCGGTAGAGCTCCCCCCCCCCCCCCCCCCC